>JAFNEN010002673.1:0-15484 GCA_019343175.1 Oedothorax gibbosus
CCCTCAAAATGGGCCACATCATTATATAAGCAAATATGTCCTAAATATGAATTCAAACACGTTCCAACTTTACCAACTAATGTTTCCATCTCTACATCAATCTATCAATAGTGCCCTACTCTACCCTCAAAAGTAGTGTCCCATTTCTACCCTCAAAATGGGCCCCATCTCTATGCACTAATGTGCCCCAAAATTTATCCTAACTATTAATTCAAACATGTCCCACCTTTACAAACTAATGTTCCCCTTCCCTTCCTTCTAATTTCCCACCGCTACAGTCTCACATGCCCCACATCTACCCTTAGAATGGGCCCCATCTCAATATACAAATTTTTCCTAAGTGTGAATTCAAACTTTTCCCACCTCTATCAACTAATGCACCCACTCTTTTCTTTCTAATTTCCCACATTTACACTCTCATATACCCCATCCCTACCCGAACAGTGGTAACCCATTTCTACCCCCAAAATGGGCCAAATCTCTATGCACAAATGTGCCCCCAAATGTGGCCTACCTGTGAATACAAACGTGACCTACCTTTACCAACTAAATTTTCCCTTCCCTTACTTCTAATTTCTCACCGCTACGTTCTCACATGCCCCACTTTTACCTTCACACTTGTCTCACCTCTATCAACTAATATACCCACTCTTTTCCTTCTAATTTTCCACCTTTACTCTATGCCTCATCTCTACCCTCAACAGTGGTAGGCAGTTTCTACCCTCAAAATGGGCCGATTCTCTATGCACAAATGTGCCTTCAAATGGGTCCTACCTCTGAAATCAAACATGTCCCGTTTTTACCAACTAATGTGCCCACTCTCTACCTCCAAATTTCCCACCTTAACACTTTCACATTCTCCATCTCTACCCGCAACATTGGTAAGCAGTTTCCACCCTCAAAATGGGCCAAATCTCTATGCACAAATTTGCCCCCAAATGTAACCTACCTGTGAATTCAAACATATCCCACCTTTACCAACTAATGTTTCTTTTCCCTTCCTTCTAATTTTATACCTCTACACTATCACATTGTCCACTTCTACCCTCAAAATAGGCCCCATCTCTATACACAAATGTGTACTAAATGTGAATTCATTCATGTCCAACTTTACCAACTAATGTGCCCACTCTCTACGTCCATATATCCCATCTGAACACTCTCACATGCCCCCTTCCCACCTTTACACTCTCACATGCCCCATCTCTACCCTCAAGAGTGGAAACCCATTTCCCAAAATAGGCCGAAACTTTATGCAAAAATGTGCCCCACCTCTACCTTCACACTTGTCCCAACTCTATCAACTAATGTACCCACTCTTTTCTTTCCAATTTCTACACTTTCTCTACACCTCTACACTTTCACATGCCCCATCTCTACCCTTAAAATGGACAAAATCTATATGCAAAAATGTGCCCCCAAATGTGTCCCACCTGTGAATTCTAACATGTCCCACCTTTACCAACTAATGTTCCCCTTCCCTTGCTTCTAATTTCCCACCTCTACACTCACATGCCCCACTCCTACACTTAAAATGGCCCAATCTTTGCAAAAATGTGCCTCCAAATATGTCCCACCTGTGAATTCTAACTATACCACCTTAACCAACTAATGTGCCCCCTTTCCCTTGCTTCTAATTTCCCACCACTACACTCTCACATGCCCCACTTCTACACTTAAAATGAGAACCAGCAAATTTGTCCTGAATGTGAATTCAAACTTGTCCCACCTCTATCAACTGCTGTACCCACGCTTTTCCTTCTAATTTCCCACCTTTACACTCTCACATGCCTCATCTCTACCCTCAACAGTAATAACCCGTTTCTACCCTCAAAATGGTTCCATCTATATGCACAAATGTGCAACCAAATGTATCCTACCTGTTAATTCAAACATGTCCCACCTTTACCAACTAATGTTTTCCTTACCTTGCTTCTACTTTTCCACCTCTACACTCTCACATGCCCCATTTCTACACTTAAAATGGGTAAATCTATATGCACAAATGTGCCCCCAAATGTTTCCTACCTGTGAATTCAAACATGCTCTTTCTTTACCAACTAATGTTCCCCTTCCCTTCCTTCTACTTCCCCCCCCCCCTTACTCTATCACATGCCCCATCTCTACCCTCAACAGTGGTAAGCAGTTTATGTGTGTCCAAATGTGTCCTACCTCTAAATTCCAACATGTCCCAACTTTAACAACTAATGTGCCCACTCTTTACCTTCATATTTTCCAATTCTACACACTCACGTGTCCCACCTCTACCTTCACATTTGTCCCACCTCTATCACTAATGTACCAACTCCATTTCTTTCTAATTTCCAACTCTACACTTTCACATGCCCCATCTCTACCCTTAAAATGGACAAAATCTATATGCACAAATGTGCCCCCAAATGCGTCCTACCTGTGAATTCAAACATGTCCCAACTTTGCCAACTAATGTGCGAACTCTCTACCTCCAAATTTCCCACCTCTACACTCTTACACTCTCCACTTCTATCCTCAAAATAGGCCCCATCTCCACAACTGTGCCCTGAATGGGAATTCAAACATGTCCCAACTTTACCAACTAATGTGCCTACTCTTTACATTCATATTTTTAACCTCTACACTCTCAGATGCCCCACCTCTACCTTCACACTTGTCCCACCTTTATCAACTAACATACCCACTCTTTTCTTTTTTCCCACCTTTACACTCTCATATGCCCCATCTCTACCCTCAACAGTGGTGTCCTGTTTCTACAATCAAAATGAGCCAAATCTCTATGCAAAAATGTGCCCCCAAATGTGTCCCACCTGTGAATCAAAACATGTCCCAACTTTACCAACTAATGTGCCCACTCTCTGGCTAAAAATTTCCCACCTTTACACTCTTGCATGTGCCATCTCTATCCTCAACTGTGGTAACCCATTTCTACCCTCAAAATGGGTCGCATCTCTATTAACAAATGTGCCCCCAAATGTTTCCTACCTGTGAATTCAAACATGCCCCACCTTTACCAACTAATGTTCCCCTTCCCTTCCTTCTAATTTCCCACTTTTACACTCGCAAATGCCCCATCTCTACCCTCAACAGTGGTGTCCCGTTTCTACAATCAAAATGGACCTAATCTCTATGCAAAAATGTGCCCCCAAATGTGTTCTACCTCTGATTCAAACATGTCCGAACTTTACCAACTAATGTGCCCACTCTCTACCTCCAAATTTTCCACCTATACACACTTACAATCTCCACTTCTACCCTCAAAATAGGCCCCATCTGTATCCTTAACTGTGTCCTAAATGTGAATTCAAAATTTTCCATTCAAACATGTCTTAATTTTCCACCTTTACTCTATCAAATGCCCCATCTCTACCCTCAACAGTGGTAAGCAGTTTCTGTGTGTCCAAATGTGTCCTACCTCTGATTTCAAACATGTCCCAACTTTACCAACTAATGTGCCTACTCTTTACAATCATATTTTTAACCTCTACACTCTCACATGCCCCACCTCTACCTTCACACTTGTCCCACCTTTATCAACTAACATACTCACTCTTTTCTTTTTCCCACCTTTACACTCTCATATGCCCCATCTCTACCCTCAACAGTGGTAAGCAGTTTCTGTGTGTCCAAATGTGTCCTACTTCTGATTTCAAAACTGTCCCAACTTTGCCAACTAATGTGCCTACGCTTTACCTTCATATTTTCAACCTCTACACTCACACATGCCCCACCTCTACTTTCACACTTGTCCCATCTCTATCAACTAATTTACCTACTCTTTTCTTTCTACTTTCCCACCTTTACACTCTCCCATGCCCCATCTCTACCCTGAACAGTGGTGTCCCGTTTCTACTCTCAAAATGGGCCAAATCTCTCTGCAAAAATGTGCCCCCAAATGTGTCCCACCTGTGAATTCAAACATGTCCCACCTTTACCAACTAATATTCCCCTTCCCTTGCTTCTAATTTCCCACCTCTACACTCACATGCCCCATCTCTGTATACAAATTTTTCTTAACTGTGAATTCAAACTTGTCCTACCTCTATCAACTAATGTACCTACTCATTTCTTTCTACTTTCCCACATTTACACTCTCAAAGCCCCATCTCTACCATCAACAGTTGTGTCCTGTTTCTACCCTCAAAATAGCGCAAATCTCTATGCACAAATGTGTCCTAAATGTGAATCCAAACATGCCCACACTCTAAATCCATATTTTCCAACTCTACACTTTCACATGTCCCAGCCCTACCTTCACACTTGTCCAACCTCTACACTCAGCAGTGTCCCACTTCTACCCTTAAAATGTCTAACTACATGTCTACCTACAATTTCTAACTACATGTGGTCCACCTCTACTCTCAAAATATTCCCATCGCTATCCTCAATTGCACCTAAAATCTACCTTCAAATGTTTCCTAAGTAGCAAAATTTGAATCTCCTGTCAAACTAAAAACATAACCAATTTCAACTTTTAATAGAATTCACTATGCGTCCTAGACTATATTTCAAACTTTGTATTAAATAAACATTTTAATTAATGCTTCCTAAAACCCCGAATTAAAACTATAAATATTTCCAATATTTTATAGACAATATTGGAAAAATAAAAAAAGGAGCACCTTACCATTAGTGGAGCAGATGCTGGTTTCCTAAGTTGCCACCTGAAAAAAATTACATTTTAACTGCAAAAATATGTACCTTTTATTCGCAAAAATGAATTTGCAGTGCACCAACAATTCCTACAAATGTATGCCATGTTAACCTTTAAATGGACCCATAAATGACCCTATTTCAAATTTTATATGTTTATATTACCTAGCTAAATATGTGTCCCATTCGTACCATCAAATGCACCTAAAATATGCCTTCAAATGTGTTCCTCCTCGACCCAAAAATGTGCTCCACATAGCCTCTCAACTGTGTCCCATTTCTAACCTTAAAAAGGGTCCAATTTCTTTTAACAGATGTTCTCCCAAGTGTGTCTTACCTATGTATCAAGCACGGCCCACCTCCACCATGTAATGTGCCAACTCCCTACTTTCATATGTCCTACTTTTACAATCTTATATACCCTAAATCTACTTTCACACTTGTCCCTACACTCAGCAGTGTCCTACTTCTACCCTCAAAATTTGCCGCATTTCTATACAGAAATGAACCCAAAACTGTGTCCTAGAGTTGGGATAAGTTTGAATTCACATCTATCAAGTCACAGCATCTAATATAACCTCTCTTCTCTTTCTAATTTCTCACCTTTACACTCTCACATGCCCCATCTCTACAATCAAGAGTTGTAACCCATTTCTACCCTCAAAATGGGCCAAATCGCTATGCAAAAATGCCCCTCCGACTGTGTCCTACCTGTGAATTCAAACATGTCCCACCTTTAACAACTAATGTTTCCCTTTCCTTCCTTCTAATTTTTTTACCTCTACTCTCTCACATTCTCCACTTCTACACTCAAAATAGCCCCATATTTATACACAAATGTGTCCCAAATATGAATTCAAACATGTCCCACCTTTACCAACTAATTTTTCCCTTCTCTTCCTTCTAATTTCCCACCACTACACTCTCACCTGGCCACAACTACCCTTAAAATGGGCCTCATCTCCATATACAAATTTTTCCTATATTTAAATTCAAAGTTGTCCCACATCTATCAACTAATGTACCTACTCTTTTCTTTCTACTTTCCCACCTTAACACTCTCATATGCCCCATCTCTACCCTCAACAGTGGTAAGCAGTTTCTACCCACAAAATGGGCCAAATCTGTATGTACATATGTGCCCCGAAATGTGTCCTTACTCTGAATTCAAACATGTTCCAACCTTACCAACTAATGTGCCTACTCTTTACATTCATATTTTTAACCTCTACACTCTCATATGCCCCGATCTCTACCCTCAACAGTGGTGTCCTGTTTCTACAATAAAAATGGGCCAAATCTCTATGCAAAAATGTGCCCCAAATGTGTCCCACATGTGAATCAAAACATGTCCCAACTTTACCAACTAATGTGCCCACTCTCTGGCTCCAAAATTTCCCACCTTTACACTCTTGCATGTGCCATCTCTACCCTCAACAGTGGTAACCCATTTCTACCCTCAAAATGGGCAAAATCTATATGCACAAATGTGCCCTCAAATGTTTCCTACCTGTGAATTCAAAAATGTCCATTCTTTACCAACTAATGGTCCCCTTTCCTTCCTTCTAATTTCCCACCTCTACACTCTCACAAGCCCCACTTCTACCCTTAAAATGGGCTCCTAAACACAATTTGTCCCGAATGTGAATTAAAACGTGTCCCAAATTTACCAACTAATGTGCCCACTCTTTACCTTCATATTTTAAATCTTTACTCTCTCACGTGCTCCATCTCTACCCTCAACAGTGGTAAGCAGTTTCTACCCTCAAAATGGGCCAAATCTCTATGCACAAGTGTGCCCCCAAATGTGTCCTACCTCTGAATTCAAACATGTCCCAACTTTTCCAACTAATGTGCCCACTCCTCTACCTCAAATTTTCCACCTATACACTCTTACATTCTCCACTTCTATCCTCAAAATAGGCCCCATCTCTATCCACAACTGTGTCCTAAATGTGAATTCAAAAATTTTCCATTCAAACATGTCCTAATTTTCCACCTTTACTCTATCACATGTCCATCTCTACCCTCAACAGTGGTGTCCCGTTTCTACCCTCAAAATGGGCCAAATCTCTTTGCAAAAGTGTGCCTCCCAAATGTTTCCTACATGTGAATTCTAACTAGTACCACCTTTACCAACTAATGTACCCCTTCCCTTGCTTCTAATTCCCACCTCTACACTCTCACAAGCCCACTTCTTCCCCTAAAATGGGCCTCGTCTCTATACAAATTTGTCCTGAATGTGAATACGAAATTGTCCCACCTGTATCAACTGAGGTACCCACTCTTTTCTCTCTAATTCCCACCTTTACTCTATCACATGCCCCTTCTCTACCCTCAACAGTGGTAACCCACTTCTACCCTCAAAATGGGCCCCATCTCTGTATCACAAATTTTTCCAAAATGTGAATTTAACCTTGTCCCACCTCCATCAACTAATGTTCCTACTCTTTTCTTCCGAATTTCCCTCCTTTACACTCTCCCATGCCCCATCTCTACCCTGAAACAGTGGTAACCCATTTCTACCCTCAAAATGGGCCAAATCTTCTCTGCAAAAATGTGCCCCCAAATGTGTCCCACCTGTGAATTCAAACATGTCCCACTTTACCAACTATGTTCCCCTTCCCTTGCTTCTAATTTACCACCTCTACACCTCTCACAAGCCCCACTTCTACCCTTAAAATGGGCCCCATCAAATTTGTCCTGAATGTGTATTCAGACGTGTCCCACCTTTACCAACTAATGTGCCCACTCTTTACCTACATATTTTAAATCTTTACTCTATCACTGCTCCATCTCTACCCTCAACAGTGGTAGGCAGTTTCTACCCTCAAAATGGGCCAAACATCTATGCACAATTGTGGTCCCAAATGTGACCTACCTCTGAATTCAAACATATCTCAACTTTACCAACCAATATGCCCACTCTTTACCTTCATATATTCCATCTTTACTCTGTCACATGCTCCATCTCTACCCTCAACAGTGGTAAGCAGTTTCTACCCTTAAAATGGGCCAAATCTCTATGTACATATGTGCCCCACTTCTGAATTCAAACATGTGCCAAGTTTTCCAACTAATGTGCCCACTCTCTACCTCCAAATTTTCCCACCTCTACACTCTTACAATATCCACTTCTACCCGCAAAATAGGCCCCATCTCTATCCACAACTGTGTCCTAAATGTGAATTCAAACATTTCCATTCAAACATGTCCTAATTTCCCACATTTACTCTATCACATGCCCCATCTCTACGCCCAACAGTGGTAAGCAGTTTCTGTGTGTCCAAATGTGTCCTACCTCTGATTTCAACCTCTGATTTCTGATTTTCACGTTCTGAAAATATGTGTCCCATTCGTACCATCAAATGCACCTAAAATCTGCCTTCAAATGTGTCCCTCCTCGATGTAAGATTGTCCAAAAATGTGCTCCACATAGCCTCTAAACTGTGTCCCATTTCTACCCTTAAAAAGGGTCCCATTTCTTTAAACAGATGTTTTCCCAAGTGTGTCTTACCTATGTATCAAGCACGGCCCACCTCCACCATGTAATGTGCCAACTCCCTACTTTCATATGTCCTACTTTTACAATCTTATATACCCTAAATCTACTTCACACTTGTCCCACCTCTACACTCAGCAGTGTCCTACTTCTACCCTCAAAATTTGCCGCATTTCTATACACAAATGTACCCAAAACTGTGTCCTAGAGTTGGGACAAGTTTGAATTCACATCTATCAAGTCACAGCATCTAATATACCCACTCTTCTCTTTCTAATTTCTCACCTTTACACTTTCACATGCCCCATATCTACAATCAAGAGTTGTAACCCATTTCTACCCTCAAAATGGGCCAAATCGCTATGCAAAATAGCGCCTCCGACTGTGTCCTACCTGTGAATTCAAACATGTCCCACCTTTAACAACTAATGTTTCCCTTTCCTTCCTTCTAATTTTTACCTCTACTCTCTCACATTCTCCACTTCTACACTCAAAATAGCCCCATATTATACACAATGTGTCCCAAATATGAATTCAAAACATGTCCCACCTTTACCAACTATTTTTCCCTTCTCTTCCTTCTAATTTCCCACCACTACACTCTCACCTGGCCACAACTACCCTTAAAATGGGCCTCATCTCCATATACAAATTTTCCTATATTTAAATTCAAAGTTGTCCCACATCTATCAACTAATGTACCTACTCTTTTCTTTCTACTTTCCCACCTTAACACTCTCATATGCCCCATCTCTACCATCAACAGTGGTGTCCCGTTTCTACCCTCAAAATAGGCCCCATCTCTATCCACAACTGTGCCCTAAATGTGAATTCAAAAATGTCCCAGCTTTACCAACTAATGTGCCTACTCTTTACATTCATATTTTTACCTCTACACTCTCACATGCCCCACATCTACCTTCACACTTGTCCCACCTCTATCAACTAACATACCCACTCTTTTCTTTTTCCTACCTTTACACTCGCAAATGCCCCATCTCTACCCTCAACAGTGGTGTCCCGTTTCTACAATCAAAATGGACATAATCTCTATGCAAAAATGTGCCCCCAATTGTGTCCCACCTCTGAATTCAAATATATCCCAACTTTACCAACTAATATGCCCACACTTTACCTTTATATTTTCCATCTTTTCTCTATCACATGTTCCATCTCTACCCTCAACAGTGGAAAGCAGTTTCGACCCTGAATTTCGAACAGGAATATCTTACAAGTGATGTAGATAGTGCATCGATTTATAAACGAATAGGCTGAAATTTCGTTGAAAGTGTTGAAGTTGGTTGAAGTACTGCGCAATAACCGTCACTAAATATGTCCCCATCAATTGGAAGTCACATCGCGTACACGACTTCCGAATTTAAAAACTCAAATAAACACATTTAAAGATAATTATAATCCGATATTTAGATTCATTATAGCTTTTCCTGTAAAGACAATATAATTAAATGAAAATTTTTTTTAAAAAAAAGGCTGTAATTCCCTGTTCATCATTCTGAAATTCCGAACTTAATGGAAACGTCTACTTCATAATAATTCAATTTCATAAATAGAATTTTTTAATTCGTAAATTTTAGTACCAATTGACGCGACGTTTCTAAATAGTATGAGTATAAACCTATTGTTTCATAAAGTCTAAAAAATCAAGATCTGGGCAATATACGGCACACTGTGCAAGTCCAGGTTAATTTATTTTTTATATGTGTACAGTAGATCATTTTTAAATGTTGGATTTTGTTCCAATGGTGTAGATTGTCATAAATTATTTAACATTTAGAAGTAGTTTTTTTAACATAATGAAACAATAAAATTTGGCACAACAAAACCCTGATATATTTTTCAATTTAATCTTCGAATCAAAGTAGTCAAGAATTTTAAAAAAAAGCTCAATACCACATTCGTAATGAGTTGTACAGTAGGATTGCACAAATGTCCAGTGTAGATTTTTTTTAAAAAAACTGACTTTTCTTTAATAAAACCCATTTAATCCAATAAAGTTTAAGTACCAAATATAAATCACAAACAAATTTTAAAAAATAGGTTTGTCTCAAATTGATTTTAAATCCTGGAATCTTTAAGCTGACGAACGTATGGAGGGTTCAGAATACAATCGAACCAAGTCCACTATGAACTTGGCTCACTAGTATTCTGAGCACTCCAATTAATTATGTAGCAAAATAAGTGAAGAGCTCAGAATACAAGTGACCCAAGTTCATAGTAGACTTGGTTCGATTGTATTATTCTGAACCCTCCATATATGTTTAACAGTACAGTTGAGGCGTCATAGGTTTTCACAATAAGATGAATCGGTTCGGTTCCCAAAACTGAGTTAAAGTTCATAGTAAAGATTAAAGGTGATTTATAATCCTTAAACGCCTACACTCTTAAACAAAAGAGTGAAATTCACTCCTATAGGAGAAGTGCATTTTCGGCACCGGAAAGGAGTGAAAATTAACTCAGACTGAGTTAAAACCGCTCGTTTTAAGAGTGTAGGACGCAGATTGTTTTCTTTTATTTCTTTTACCCGCTCCGAAAGAGAGTGAAATTCACTCCTATAGGAGAAGTGCATTTTCGGCACGGAAAGGAGTGGAAATTAACTCAGAATGAGTTAAAACCACTCGTTTGTTTTAAGAGTGTAGAAGGACAAATTGGGATGGTATACGTAAAGACCAATGAGCTTTCTTTAAACAGCTGATTTGAATCTTTTAAAGTTCTTTATATATTCGAAAATTCGAATTGTTTAAAAAAAAGTGTAGCCCAGGTAGCGAATTGGTAGTTATTTTCAAAATACTGTTCGGATTATTTAAAAAATTGTCGATTAGTTTAGTCTCCAAGTCTCTATTCTAAGTCTCGACGAAAGTCTATTCCTTGCATTTGCCTCTTTGATTTGCAGTTACAAATACAAATGCAAATACAAATACAAAAATAAAGGACCAATAACAGGCACGAAGCCCAACAAGATTGGTCCTGTTTACAGTCCCCCGACTATATCCCAGTGTCTGTCCAGCTTCTCTTTAAAAATATCAACACTGTCAGAACTCACAACATCCTCTGGCAGACCATTCCACTTATCCACAACTCTAACATAAAAGTAATGTTCCCTCAAATCCCTATTAAAACGTGCTTTTCTCAGTTTTAAACCATGACCTCTAGTCCGGTTATCAGAATAAAAAACAAGCAGGTCAGCATCCAATGACCACATGAGAACACCCAATTGTCAGGAATCTGATTATCTGTATGGTTAATTACTCAAATATCCCAACCCAATTTCGCAGCACGAACATCAGTTGGAATGTGAGTTCATTGTCTAATTGCAGTTCTATTATTCGCAGTCATCTGAATCCAATTATCCTAATTTTTTTATTATTCAAATGAGATCGGCCCTTATTGATTCGGATAATTAAGATTTACTGTATTTCAATTTATTGTTCTAGAACCTTATTGCACAATTATATATACAACTGTTCTATATATTATACAATCAACAATATTAGGCTAATTCCATGTAACTGTAGTGTTATTCACGATTTAAGAGGAGATTAAAAGCTTTTTAAAATTAAAAAATAAATCAAATTAAATAAAGTACATTACATAATTTAGTTATAAGTGCAGATTAACTATTCCACATTTTTTTTTCATTTAATGTTAAAAGTTGTAGTGATAATCACTTTTTACAAACGTGACTTACACTACAGACAGGATAATTTTGCATGGAATTACCCATTAGCATACAATACTTAATAAAAATTGGAAATGTTCTTCCAATAGTTTTCAAGTTTGGTTTAACATCCTCCACTAGATATCAGAGTTTCAAAGAAGAATGAAAGCAATAGATTTATTTAAAGGAAAATATATCAATGCTTTTGATGATCCCATATATTGCACAAAATTATTGCATTGTATTTGCCTTT
Organism: Oedothorax gibbosus; assembly: GCA_019343175.1. Taxonomy (NCBI): domain Eukaryota; kingdom Metazoa; phylum Arthropoda; class Arachnida; order Araneae; family Linyphiidae; genus Oedothorax; species Oedothorax gibbosus. Next base: position 12,079 of record JAFNEN010002673.1, read on the forward strand.
CAACCAATCCCTAATACAAACTTAACTTAATAATGTTATCGAATAAATAAAAAGCGGATTATACCCGAATGGTTTATACATTAAGAAAAATAATGCAAAAAAAGTCTAAATTCCAACCTTCCAAACGGCCTAAAATAGTCAAAAATGTATGTTGGTTTTCACTTCATGAATTTTAAATTTAGTTAAAATGACATTTTAAAATTATGTTTATTTTTGAAGAGATGATCTCAAAATAATTTCCAAATGAAATAAATACAATTTGTGAATAAAACAGTATGTGAAACAACAGTGAATTCTACAGTAAAATTTATTTGGTATTTGCTGTACAGGATATTAACAAATTTAACTGCAAATAGAACTTGATTTTCAGGAAACTGCATGACACTTACATTGCATTGAAACATGTAAATTAACTATGACTTTAAAACTACTATTATCGTCAAATAGAACTTCACATTTAGAACTGTCTTTGAATTTGAAATATAATATAAACTAAATTATCAAAACTAATTCATGAAAAACTGCTTTAAGAAATGTTTTTTTTTAATTGTTTATTCAACCACGGGGGCAGTTAGTAATTCAAAACCAAAGCGACTGAAACTCATAATTTCAATACTGACCGCAAGTGCATTTACCATATTTTTTATATCCTCCAGTCCTCCACAAAATTTCTATTTATTGTAAAGACCGCAAAATTTACTTTTTATTTTAAATTTGTAAATCAAAAGTTAGTCCCAAAATATATTATGTATTTAGTATGAGAATAAAATATTTAATACTAGTTATATAATTATTAAAATATTCCAGTTTGAATATGAAACTTAGCCCACCTGAATTCTATACATTTGTTTTTTGCCTGATAGGCAATGTATGTACCAATGTTTATAAGTTTTTTTAACTATTTGTTAATTTATACTGGTTTTCATCCAGTAAATTAACAAATCATTTCATTGTTTTTTAATTGTTGCTAAAGGCATGATTTTTCTCATTTTGTGTGTGCTTCTTTAATTATGCACTTCCATTAATTCAAATTCAGTTTTGCATATAAAAAAAATCAATTTTACTTATAATTTTTAATCGAATGTTTTTTAAATAGTCTTTTATTAAATTTCATAGCCGAAATTTATTGAACTAGTATTGGTACGTTTAAAAAATCTTCGCACACTTTTAATAAAATCACACGAATTATTCTTTCAAAAAACACAAAATTTCATAATCGAATCCAAAATGAGGATATTGCTTTGAAAATTGTTAGTTTTATTGGGTGATATCATCTCTTTACATTGCAGTTATAGCTACAGAAATATTATTTAGAATGTTTAAAAATAAAATACAGCTATAAAATTGAATAAGTTTTTCAAAAGTGTAACTCAAAAATCAATCAGTTGAAGGATTACATTTTGGTAGGAAGTTTTTTTTAATCTAGTATTATCATTTAATTTAATGCATTAATTTGCAAATATAAATTTTAGAACTTATATTTTATATACCAGGACTTAATGTTTTATTAAATGAAAATTTATTGCTGTACTAAATTTAACACATTTCATTCAACAAAGACCCCAAAATGTAAAGCAATTTGAAGGATAATTAAATTGATTTTGTAAATTTTTAGTGGTAAATTGTTCGATGGAATTGAAAACCGCCCTTGATGTATTCCATCCAAGGGGTCTTCACCGCACGATGGACAATTCGAACGGGACAGAGTGTGGTTTGTTTGAGAAGCTTAGGTCAGGTAAAGGGTCTTACAGACAAAAAAAAGTTATGGAATTTTTAATGGCATGTAATGCTTGAATACATTGAATAAATTGGTTAATTTCTTCAATTTCATATTTATGTAGCAGAGTGTGGACTAAAGAGAGTGTGACAAGTAGTGAAATGTTCGTTGGAATTGTCAACCTCCCTTGATGTATTCAGGTAAAGGGTCTTGAACGAACACTGGACTATTAGAACGAGGCAAAGAAAGGTTTTTTTTGTTAAAGCAGTCGTTGAGCTGTGTTTTTTTTATTTAAACGATTAGTCAACAACTTTCGAACACTACTTCTTTATGTGATGGAGCAAACTTTCTTCATCAGCTTCAGCTGACTTGGCCCGGGGATCAGTTCTTCACCTCTGCAGATATCTTTAGAGGCAAATATTCGTCATCACATTGCTAAAAATGTATTTTAATTTAAAGTTAAATTATTTTGAATTTTGGACTACCGAACGTACACTTATAGAATAGTTAGAGCAAAATAATAATGTATTTTTGGTTGAATCTCTTGTTTCCAGTGCTGCCATCTATGAAAAGTTGGTTTCCCTTTTTATGTCAATTACATCTATAATAATAAAAGAAAGAGTCTGTGTGTCTGTGCCTGTCTTCGGATCGTAAAGACCTACTTATACTGCCCTCAGAAATTCGAAATTTTTAAGATAGATTCCCTTTAATACCAACGTGTGCACCTGATGCTTAGTTTTTTCATATTTGTTCCATTTTTAGAGAAAATTCGAATTTTCTGAAAAAAATACACCACTTTCGCTCAATCCGATCATTTTTTTTTTTTTTTTCCTGAGGGCCCTCGGCTGAAAAAATTAAATAAAACTTTTAACGAAAACTTTTAAAATTCAAAATGTTTATTTTATTCTCTTGCCATTACTTTCAGAAACTAAATTCATTAATTGAAAATAATTGTCATGTTTCAAGTGACGTAATTCCGCCAGTCTTCATTCCCGATTTTATTGTGGGTTTATTTGATGATTTTTTTCATTGATTTTTCTATTGACTGCATGTATGCATTTTTAAGCAATAAATGTATAGTTTAGCTGGTCGGTTGTTCGCAGGTCATTGTGTTAGAGCTGTATAATGGGTAGCTATATCTATTTTTCCCCGCCAAATTATTTCCCAAAATGCGCCAAATGAGCTAAAAGGTTCTATGTATTTATGAGGGAATTGTGATGACATTTTGAGGGCATTTTATAGCGTATTTTTCATTTTGGAATTTTAAAGCAATGAAACGGGATTTTATAATTTGTAACGAGCGAAACAATAATAAGTTTATGATCCTATAACAGGGTATATGGTACACATATTTGGAATCTATTTGATATTTTTTTATTCCGTGCGAAGACGGGTATAAATTTGCTAGTTTTAAACAATGAGCCCCATCCCATATATTTTAAAACGTATACTTATTACCGGTAAAAATTTAAAAGATAATTTTATATGTCCATGTTAAAAAAAAAATTAAAAATTGTTTTTAAATATTCAATTTTTAAAACTGGTTAATTTTATTTTATATATTTTTTTAACCGTTCTGTAATAGGCTAATTGATTGTGCTGGTTTTAACTTCTTATCGTGGGAAAAATAGCGCGTTGAAAAAATCCTTAAAGATAAGGTTTTGTATAAGAAACTTATAGTTAATGCAT
>JAFNEN010002674.1:0-15629 GCA_019343175.1 Oedothorax gibbosus
CTGCATATTTTTTTTTTTATGTCTTTATTTTTTTTCCCCAAAACGTTGCCAACTCCCAAAATTTTAAAAAAAAAAATTCCCAAAAATAGGAAATTTCTTTTATAAATAATTTATAAGCGGGTCGGTTGTTCTAAGGTCTTGTTTTTAGAGCTGAAAATGGGGGGGGGTAGCTATTCTATTTTCTCCCAAAAAATCTTTTCCCCAAAACCGCCAAATGAGCAAAAAGGTTTTATGTTTTTATGGGGGAATTGTGAGGATTTTTATGATGCATTTTATGCTTTTTTTTTCATTTGGATTTTTAAGGGGAAGAAACGGGATTTTATAATTTATAACGATGGAAACAATAATAAGTTTTAGATCCTATAAAAAGGTTTTTGGGTACACATTTTGGAACTATTTGATTTTTTTTTTTTTAATTCCTTGCGAAGAACGGGTATTTGGGGTTTAGTATTAAATAATAAGATGCAATCACTAGAAATGTGGCAACTTAACTAAAGTTATAAAATCAGTGTAAGACTATTAAAAATCATTCAAACACATTTGCTTCAGCTGGATATAAATGCTCAATTCAAACGGAGGAAACTGCAAAATTAAATCTTTAAAAATAACAAATTGTGGAAGCAGTTTTCTCAAGCAAACGTAAAAATTATTTAACCCATTAAGTCCTGTTAAGTATTTATAATAATGCATTTTGAAGAATATTTATACATAAAAACTGTGCTGCAAATTTAATTACGCAAATGTGATTACGTTTTCTTTTATATTAAAATTATCCTTTCGTTTCGTTTGGATTTACATTACTGGTTGTGCAAATGTAAGTGTTTTTACGGTTATTAAAACAGTTTATTGTTTTAATTTATGTAACGTTTCGTCTTCTCTTTTATGCACTTGTTTTAATATCGTATTTCTAATTTCGTGTGCAGTTTCAAATAAAAGCAGTTTCATTAATTGCAATGGGGATTTTCTTACATAAATGGGGTAATAAGTTTTATTTATTGTTGCTTTTGTTCCTGAGGAGAGAATTACTAAAATTAACAATAGCAATCCTTAAAAGAAAAATATATTACTTTGTTTTGAAATACAAGTATAGCAGTTTTAAAACATTGAGCATTTACTTGGTAAATATATATTGGACTATAGAAAAATGTAGTGGCGGAAAACGGCTCAAAATAAATTCCAGTTGAATCTTAAAAAATGCCTACGGACTACTAATTTATAAGGTTAGAGAATCTTTCTATGACGTCACGCTATCAATCCTGTTATAAGTATCGGCTGTTTTAAATAAGAAGAAACCTATTCGGTCATGGCGTACTTTACTTTTCGGGTTTTAAATAAGCCTCAAGAACAGTTTTCTACTTCGTCGGAGAAAATATTTTTCCGAATATGACGGATAGCAAGACGTCTCATGGAGAGCTACCATAGTTTATAAGTTGAGTATGCGATGACATGTACCAATTAAATTCATACTATGCATAGCGTTAGGCTAATGTCTACTACTACTCCTTGGCGTTACAGCCCATGTTGGACTATGGCCTCACTAACAATTTTCCTCCAAAGCCTCCTGTCTCTAGCCTTTTGTTTCCAGTTTCGGACTTTTAGAGTCTTAAGGTCTTTCTCCACCTCATCAAACCATCTCTTAGTTGGTCTTCCTCTTTTCCTTTGTCCCTGGCACTGCCCCTTGAATATTTTCTTAGTGCCTCTGTCTTCCTCCATTCTTTCCAGGTGTCCCAGCCATTGTATTCTTTTTGCCTTTACATAACTGATTATATCCTTTTCCTTAAATAGTCTTGAAATTTCGAAATTAAATCTCCTTCTCTAAAGATCTCCTTCCTTGACAGGTCCAAAAACAGTTCTAAGAATTTTCATTTCCCATGTAATCAGCATTTTTTCTTGTTTTTGCGTTAAAGTCCATGTCTCTGATCCATAGATAGCTGTTGGTCTGATTATAGTTTTATAAACCTGAAGCTTTGTCTTCCTCGTTATTGTTTTTGATGTTAGTAATTTTTTAAGTGCAAAAAAACTGCGATTTCCAGCATTTAGTCTTTGTTTAATCTCTGGCATAATATCATTGTCTCGGTGACAACTGCACCCAAGTATTTAAATTCCTTCACTCTTTCAAATTTTGTCTCATTATTTATTTTTAGTTCTGTATTTGTATCAGTCCCCTTGCAATCCAATATCATGTATTTGGTATTTTCAATGTTTATCTCTAAACCAAAATGGCTAGCTTCTTTGGTTAAATCTTCAAAAGATCAACAAGTGCATTTTTACTTCTTGCCATCAATACTACATCATCAGCGAAAGCTAGAGCTTGCTTCGTTCTATTAAAGATAGTACCACCTCTACTTGATACTGTGTTACGCATCACTTTTTCAAGACAAACATTAAACAACAAGGTCGATAAAATATCACCCTGTCTCAATCCAGTCACAATTTCGAATTCCCTGGACATCTTGCCCTGTATCTTTACTTTAGCCCTAGTTGCTGAAGTTGTCATTTTAACCAACCTGATCAATTTATGAGGAATATTAAACTCGTTCAAAGTCTTTAGCATCATTCTCTATTTATTGAATCATACGCTTGCTTAAAGTCAACATAGAGCTGGTAGACATTCACATTCATTTCCTTGAACTTTTCCAATATATTTTCTTATGCTGAATATCTGGTCTATGGTTGATCTATTCTGTCTAAAACCGCATTGATAGTCTCCGATTTCTCTCTCTATCAATGGTTTAAGTCTTGCAGCTATAACTTTTGTCAATACTTTGTATGTCAGGTTAAGCAGGGAAATCCCTCTATAGTTATTGCAATCTAGTATGTTTCCTTTTTTTAAAATTGGGTGTATCACTGCACTGTTCCATTCGTTCGGCATTTGCTCTTTCTCCCAGACTTCATTTACCAGGTCATAAACCATTTTGTATAGCTTCTCACTGCCATATTTTAATAATTCTGAGCAAATTAAATCTTCTCCAGGAGCTTTTCCGTTACGTAACTTTTTATTGCTTCTTTAACTTCATTGATCTCCAACGGTTCACAATCATTCACTGATGTGAATAGCTCACCCTCTGTTTGTCCAATTACTTCATTTCTGTTGAGTAGGCTTTCAAATGTTCCGCCCATGTCTCCAAAATTTCATCATCCTTTCCAACCAAGTTTCCATTATTCCACGAAAATTGTGGTACGCGGTTGGTACCCTCTTCTTATAGAAGTAAGTCTTGCATACATTCCACGGATGTCCCCTATCGCAGATAGGTCCTCCACTTCCTGTATCTTTTTCCAGCGCCCTTTTCTTGGTACGAATAATTCTCTTAGCTAGTTTTCTCTTTTCCTTGTATACCTTTTCATTGTTTCTTGTATGACGGGCAATAAACCTTTCCTTGCTTTATTCTTCTCTGCAACTGAGATTTCACACTCCTCATCAAACCATTGCTTCTCCTTTTCCCTTTTTTCTCTTCCCAAGGTTTCATCAGCAGAATTTATAATAATATTCTTGAACGTTTCCAACTTCTCTTCCACTGACAAATTTTCTGCATCCTCCAGGTGTTCCTCCTCAATTTTCGCATCCAGTGCTTTCCTATAGCTATCTCCGATATCTTTATTCTTTAGTTTTTTAACGTAAAAATTTTCCTGCTCTTACCCTGATGTTGCGGGTCTTTGATATTCTCTGTCTGTATTTCATACAACCAAAAAGTGATCACTATCGCAATCCGCTCCCCTGTAGCTTCTGATATCCATAACATCCGAAGCATGTCTTTTATCAATTAAAATGTGGTCAATTTGGTTTTTCGTTCCACCGTCCGGGGAAATCCTAGTTTCTTTGTGAATCTTCTTATGATCAAAACATGTACTACTAATAATCATGTTGTTGCCAGTTGCAAAATCCACTGCTCGCATTCCATTTTCGTTGCTGGATTCATGCAAGCTAAACTGGCCTGTTGTTGGTCTAAACCAGGGTTCTCTGCCAATTTTAGCATTTAGGTCTCCCAACACTAACTTTACATCGTGTCTTGGTACCCTTGCAAATTCATTATTGAGATCCTCATAGAACTCATTCTTCTGTTCTTCTTCAGCATCTTCTATAGGAGCATGTATACTAAACAGGGTTATGTTGAAGAATTTAGCTCTCAATCTTAACGTACACATTCTTTCATTTACCGCTCGAAAATCAATTACTTCACTCTTTAATTCTCTTCTCACAATGAATCCCGTGCCATGAGAATTTCTAGCAGAGCTGGCACTGTTGAAAATAGTATATTTTCCTAGATCAGTAATATTGCTCTCTTTCCATCTAACCTCTTGGATTGCCAAGATATCTAATCTATATTTATCACACTGCCCCAGCAGTTGTTTCACTGCACCAGTTCGAAATAGACTCAACACATTCCATGTTCCAAATCTCAAATCTCTGGTCCGTTTCCGTAGTCCGTTTCCGTTATCCTTTACAGCAGTCCGGCTTTTTTGTCTTGTTAGTATTTTCGTAACAGCGGTTTTTTCCGGGGTGGGGTCGTTAGCCCGCGCCCAACCCCCAACCTGGAGGACCAGGGTGTTCCTCTTCGTCTGGTGTCTCCCCTGTCCGGCTTGGGTGACCCTGCCAGTAGCCTAAGCTACCGCCGGCATAGCTCTCGGGATCGACAACACACGCAAACCACACCACCAACGCTAAGGTGGGAACACCATTGGTGTGGTAGGGCTTATGTCAGAGCCGATATTTAAACAAATAATTAAACTAATTGATTTTACATATTTTTGTAGTTTAATTATTCATATTTTATTTATTAAGTTTACGTGCCTTAAAGTTGGTACGCCTTATATAATGAGATATAAACAGTAGACACATTTTGCAGCAACACCATGTAAAATCTCTACATTCGGTCCGTAAAAAGATTATGTATTATACGCTGTTTCATTAGTTGGAACATCTTACAGCTCAGTCAAATTTACAAGCTAAACATGTTCAACAATCTTATCCAAATATTCAGTTAACGTGAATTGCCGAGAATCCAGTTCCTGTTAGAATAAATATGTATCGTCAGCATTTGTTTGTCACAATTTTATATTTGCTGATCAAAGCTGGCTGAATCTACTAACATGACGTCGTATCTCTTAAACTGTAGCAAAAGCCGTCATCTGTGCATCTGATTGGTTCAAGTACTAAATTGGATTGACCATTTCGGGTGGGATGAGACGTTTAAAGATACTTTCTTCAACCTAAATTTCAGACGACAGATAACATTCAACTTTTGAATTTTGAGTTGAAGATATAGTTGAGTTGATTGTTGGGTTGGAAAATTTCCCTCGTGTGATATGCCCTAGGTTTCAAGCATAGATATCATAGTTAAAGTATTAGATTGGCAGATCACTGACCTCCAATGCTAACGAGGGGACGCGCATGGAGGCCAAATAAGAGGGCAAATTGACCAGTGTTGCTGCCACTTTAAGGAGAAAAATACTACGAAAAAAAACATTTGATTCTAAAATTACAAAAAAATATCGTAAAAATACTAGCTGCATTTTGGAATCTTTTTAGTGACTTTAAATACTTTTCTAGTAAATTATTTGTAATTTTAGAATTAAATGGTATTTTTTCGTAGTATTTTCTCCTTATAGTGGCAGCAAACACTGGCCATTTTGCCCTCTTATTTTGCCCTCCATGCGCGTCCCCCTCGTTAGCATTGGAGGTCACGTGATATGCCAATCTAATACTTTAACTATGATATCTATGGTTTCAAGCATTCATCTCACACAAAGATAAATAGTTCGTATAATAACTTACCCTCTACTTCTGACATCCGGCAGAGTCCTATGCAGCGAGATGATATCACTGACATACTGATTAAAAGCATTATTCTCCCATCCTTCCTTCACCAACCGATCCTGTTCCTCCGTCAAGTCGTCAAGACACCGGCTTACCCTGTTCACCAGGGCCATCAAACCTCCTATCACCCAGGAATAGCCAAGACAGCCAGCTCATGGTCAGAATCCTGATGAATCTTGTGTTTCTTATCTTTTGCAACCTTAGGTGAATATTTGCAACCTTATGTTGTCAGCCTTAGGTGCATCTAAAGCCTTCAATCCTGCTTTAGGTTGTTCCTCCTCGGCCGACTGCCTTGGCTTCCGACCCAGGTCGCCAATGTCGTCGCCGAGGTTGTTTGGCGGCGCGTTGGCCGGGTCCATCAGCGACTCGTTCATCTTCTCGTTGAAGCTTAAGAGGGAGGTGATGACGAGCCAGGTTATCGGGAGGATGAGAACGGCCTTGACTATGAAGGACTTGCGGCGGTTGAAGAACTGTTGATGGTTCGTCTGATGGACATGGTGTAATTGAAGAGTTCTGTTGGCTTTGTATGGGGAATGAGTATGGAGTTACTTCAGAAAAGAACCTGAAATGAAAATATAGATTTAGTTATAAAAATATGCAATACAAAACGGTACTTTAACATGTCGCAGGGAAAATCTCGCCAAGCGAAATCTATGGCGGCAAAACAATTTCAAAATTGTGGTGGTGGCAAAACTTTTAATGTTGCTGAAAATATTTAAAAAAAATACATAAGGTACCTCAAGGGGTTTACCAAAAGGTACCTTAAGATAAAGACCAAGTTGCTTCGACTTTTAAACTACATATTTGTTATAATCTACACAGCTCAAAGAATTAGGAGAATGCATGGGTGTAAACCCTTTCACCTCCAATGATCCATTTGGAATCGTCAGTTTGCGATTTTTTTTCTCCCTAAGTTGAGATCGCACTTATTTATCGTTAGATGGAAGAATCATGTCTTTTGAAGAATTAAATAATGTTTGCTTTAATTAAATGAAAATATGAAAAACATGGTAAAATAAAATTATCTCCCAAAATATTTTTATGAAATAAATTGACCTTAAATCTTCATGCTTGCATTTTTAGATGTTTTAAAAATGGATTTTTAACTTTTTTTAACAAATAAAATTTATTTAAAATTATTGTTATTATTTATTAAAAAGTTGTGCTTCCGATTTTTCGCCCTTAAATTTTAGTTAAAAAATTAGGATTTTTTAAAAAATGTTTTTCACCTTTTCATTCTGAACGCATAATGAATCTATTTCACAAATTTTAGATTTTTAGAATAAAAATAAAACGTTGGAACTGAAAGAGTTAACAAAAAGTACTCAAAGTGCCCCCCTACACTATTAAAAATTAGGCACTTTATTTCACCAAAAATATGGTTCCTAGAAGCTGCAGCGGCTGTGTGGTGAAACGTTAAACCATATTTTTGGTATTCGGTTGAACCATTTTTCAGGTTTTTGTTTCCAAATCCAGAAAAAATGGTTCAACCAAACACCGAAAAAAGGTGAAACATTTCACCACAAAGCCGTTGCAGCTACTAGGAACCAATATCATGGTGAAACCAAGCATAAAATTTTTAACAATGTAATTGTTTTGAGCAGTGTAGATGACTGGTAGTTACGCAATAACAAGTTAAAACCTTCTGGCGTGGATGTTATTTAAGGTTGCATGTTCTTATGCGGTTGAACGATACATCATCATATAAAACGCTCGAAAAGCATATATTCCGACGTAAACCGAAATCTATGTAGATATCTTTTTTTTTATTCCACCCAAGACAAAAAATCGTATTAAGTCAAAAGTTGGGAACATTCCAAAGGAAAAACCGCCTTTGACAAGCCAAAAGATAACAGGGACGTGTTTGAAGTTAAGTCGTTATCTTAAACCAAGATTCCAGAAATACTTATCAATTCGCAAAGAATATAAAAAAAACAGGATATGTCTTGTTATTTTGAAATGTATTATGTAGTTCGTATGAGTAAAATGCATAAGAGATATCATGTCTAGTGTCATTTATTAATGTGTAGCTACATACTAGAGACAATCTAATATAAATGTCTTGATATATGTCTAAACCTCAACTCGTAAGGATAAAAAAAAACTGGGTAAGGATATGTCTGGTGTCTGAAAATACATACAAAGAGTATTTGTTTAAATACATTAGAAGTACTTGTATTCAATTGCAGTTTTAGTTTTTAATTATTTACAAAAGGAAATCCAGTTTAGGTTCCCTGAAAACTCTTGTACTCACTTAACACCAACACTTGATAACGCAAGAATATATGGATTCACAAGAATGCAAAAGAAAATTGGTAAGGAAATCAAACTGATCGTTTGGAAATGTTTATTTCTGGGGCATAAGTAAATGCGTTAGAAAAAACACATTTTTTACATATTTTTCAAAGGTAACCTCAGTTACGCGATGCCTCAACCCACCATGCCACGCCAGCGTCCTCCAGTTTTATAGAATTTGTGATTTGCCGATTTTCATGTTTTTCTGATTGGTCTTATTCCAGACATTACCAATGTTGAGTTTTCATATTAAGAAAAATTGGAGTAGCTCATTCCTATAATATTTAGAATTAAATGGAAGAAAAGAAACAGTTTCAAAAATTCAATTCGATGTTTGATCATTGTGATAAAGTATCATTATTTTCATTTCGCAACATTTCCACACAAAATCTGATAAATAATCTCAATTTATTACAAGCTGCCCTAATACCAAAACCCACAAACATAAGCTTTTGGGCAAACATAGTATAATGAAAGAATTTCAGGCAAAAACTTGTTCCTCCAACTCCCACGAAAAGGAATGAAAATCTAGATAGATCTACGAACGGATTTAAAGGGGAAAAAATATTTAGGAAATTCCCGGGCATCATATTTCTTAATGGAGTTAAGAATAAGGTACATATGCTACCTGTTAAAAACTAGTACTAAATCTTGTTTGCCAAATAAAGTCGTTTATCGCTTTCACATTACGCCAAACAAACGTTTGGCTAATTATATTTGGCTATAATTTTTAGTTTGCGTTTCTAATGTTGTACTAGAACACGCGTTCTACATGAAATACGATAGTTTTTTGGGGTATGTTGGTAGACATATATTTTCAGGCTTGTGTGCTTGGTCACAAAGACCCACTTATAAAGCTTCGTCCGGACACGAATACACACACATACAAGACAGGTGCTGCCATCTTCGTCCTGAATATCCCTGAAGGGGAGGGAAATAGTCTCCAGGGGCCTTGTACCCGTGGTAAACTGCGCAATGACCGACCACAGGACTTTCGGACCCAACAGATTTAACGAGCACGTACTCCGCATATACTCGGTAGGTCTTCAGTGGTACCGGGACTCGATCGCGGGACCTTCCGATCTCGAGACCGAGACGCTGACCACTAGCGCTGACCTACTAGCGCTGACCACTAGCGCTGACCGAGACGCTGACCAACTGCGGCCCCTACGGCCCGCAGTTTTTAAGAAATATATCCTAAAGTCTTAAGAAAGAGGAATTGCTCGGATTTCTGTTTTAATCAGATAATCACTTACCATGGACCAGTGATTATCTGGTTAGCCACTGTGCTTAACTGACTGTCATTAGTAATTTTCTGTTTAACCCCTAGTCTGGTTTACCAACCATATTACAATTTAATCTTTGATCTACATAAATCGCGTTGAGTTATACTGAGTAATAATATATGAATTTTTTTTTACATATCTTAAAAGCGCAGAACTGCATGAAAATAACTCTTATCTGGGCCGTAGTGAGCCTAGTGGTCAGCGTCTCGGTCTCGGGATCGGAAGGTCCTGCGATCGAGTCCCGGTACCACTGAAGACCTACCGAGTATATGCGGAGTACGTGCTCGTTAAATCTGTTGGGTCCGAAAGTCCTCTAAGTTCCCATACCAAATCAATACCTCTGGGGGTGACAAGCCAATTCTGGGGATCCTCTAGTTGGCCTCTGTCTCTAAAAATTAGATGGATCCACTTATGTGTGTGTGTTGTCTGTTGTGTATGTCTTACTTGACGAAGGTTTATAAGCGGGTCGCTAACCAAGCACACAAACCTGAATATATATGTCTACCAACCAACCAACCAACTCTTATCTATTGTAGTTACGCACTTTTTTTTGCCTATGACCAGCGTTTCAGGGTATCATTGTTCCATTAAATATGCTAAAGCTACTGTAAAATATTCTATAATTTCGCCCTCGTGGTCACATTCACAAGTCGGTGCCCATAAATGAGACCATATACTTGTTTCAGTAAAAAAAAACGCTTGTGGAACAATGTGTTTATGATCAGAACAGTATCTTAAAAAACCTCTAACACAGGTAGGCTAAGGTAGGCTATAGCGAAATGTTTCGGTATCGGTGCAAATTGGTGCATTGTTTTTCATACGACTTATGTGGATTTTTAAGTTTCAAAATTGCTCTATGATTGTTTGATATTAGAATACACTGTAAAAATTCATTAAAACTACAGCGTGTCTTGCTCTTATATAGTTTTTACATCACAGCGTTGTAGTTTTTGTCTTTCAAAAATTGAGTCGGTGCCCATAAATGAGACCATATACTTGTTTCAGAAAAAAAACGCTTGTGGAACAATGTGTTTATGATCAGAACAGTATCTTAAAAACCTCTAACACAGGTAGGCTAAGGTAGGCTATAGCGAAATGTTTCGGTATCGGTGCAAATTGGTGCATTGTTTTTCATACGACTTATGTGGATTTTTAAGTTCAAAATTGCTCTATGATTGTTTGATATTAGAATACACTGTAAAAATTCATTAAAACTACAGCGTGTCTTGCTCTTATATAGTTTTTACATCACAGCGTTGTAGTTTTTTGTCTTTCAAAAATTTGAGTCGGTGCCCATAAATGAGACCATATACTTGTTTCAGAAAAAAAAACGCTTGTGGAACAATGTGTTTATGATCAGAACAGTATCTTAAAAAACCTCTAACACAGGTAGGCTAAGGTAGGCTATAGCGAAATGTTTCGGTATCGGTGCTTATTGGTGCATTGTTTTTCATACGACTTATGTGGATTTTTAAGTTCAAAATTGCTCTATGATTGTTTGATATTAGAATACACTGTAAAAATTCATTAAAACTACAGCGTGTCTTGCTCTTATATAGTTTTTACATCACAGCGTTGTAGTGTTTGTCTTTCAAAAATTTACTGTTTTCGCAATGCACATGGTCAAATGAACATCCTACTCCTATTAGGTTTAAACCGAGAAGATAGTTACATCCAATTACTGCAAAGAAGCAAACGTTTTAAGCGTTTAAATGTATATTATTGTATGCACAATTTATCATCAAGGATCATATTAAGCGTTTTAATATATCATATTTTTGCCCGGTACTACACATTAAGTCTTACTTCATTTGTAAATTCACAGCACAGGGTGTTTATAGTGTATTAATTCAGATCTTGTAATACAATTAACAATTGTCTATGTTATATTTTTCAATTTTAATGATTGATACATCGAAAGCGTGTGCATAGTAGAGTATTAAAATATACGTTATTTTTTAAGTATCTAAAACGTATGAAATTTTATGAACATGAGACATCTATCTACTTTAGTTTTATACTTTGCCTTGTCAATGATAGGCGTTTCGATGCATCAATGTTCAATTAAAAATACTATAGATATCTTTGTGTTTCACAGATAAGCGCATTTAAACTATTATCTAGTTTATAACCATATTTCCCAACCTCTAAAGTGTCTTTTTTATAAAAAATTAAATAAAATATTGTTTAAATAAGAGAAGAAAAAAACATTGAAACGTTTATTAATCGAAATCTCATCGAGAACTCGTTCCACTTTGGGCCTATCATATCCATTTGGCAATATATATTCAGATAGGGCTTCACTATTTTCTCGCCAAGCATCATCAAACCTATTCTAGCCTCCAGATATTTCTCATATTCGTTTTTATTTTCTTTATTAGAAACGGAGACGCAGAATAGATGAGAAATGCTGTTTTTTATGCTGTTGGATATATGGCAATGCCGCTTTGGCGGAGTTTATGTCTTGGTGATTCATTGGCGATGAAGTAAAGTCATATGTCACTGAATATTGTAATGTCACTGGAATTTGTGACTTATACTCATTGAAGTATGTTTTTATGTTTAGTGTTTTTTGTTGACTGAAAATAAGACGTAATATCAACTTCAAAGGTTTCAAAAATCAAAATATTTTATAGGTTGTATGCATTCGTAGAAATATTCAGAAAATAGGGTTTTAAATTTAAAATATAATTTATTTTAAAATGGAAGGTATAATAGAAAGGAATTAAGATCATTGGCATGAAAATGTTTTGCTATATTTTTTAAGTTTATTATAATGAGTGATATGTACTGCACTACATTTTTCTTTAATAAACATTTTAATTCTTAATTTTAAGGTTCTACATTTTCCTATTTGAATAGAACCAGCAATATGATAGCTAAGGGTGAGAAAAATTGAATTATATTTTTTATAGGTTTCGAAAACATTTTTTTTTGCATTAAATGAATGAAAAAATAAATTTTAATATATAATAATTTTTATTAACAACAATGATAATATAAATGGGCACTTGTTTTATTTTATTTATTAGCAACAGTCACAGAAAAGATGAGAAATGCTGTTTTTTATGCTTTTGCATATATGGCAATGCTGCTTTGGCGGGCTTTATGTCTTGGTGGTTCATTGGCGATGAAGTAAAGTCGTATGTCACTGAATATTGTAATGTCACTGGAATTTGTGACTTATGCTCATTGAAGTATGTTTTTATGTTTAATGTTTTTTGTTAACTGAAAACAAGTCGTAATATCGCCATCAAATATTGCTAATAATATAATATTTTATAGGTTGTATTGCTTTCGTTGAAATATTTAGAAAGTGGCATGCAGATATCTAAATGTAAAATTGGATTTTATATTTACAATATAGGCTGGCATGTATAATATAAAGTAAATATGATTGCCCAGGACATATCCTACACTGCCTGGTTCTAGGTTTAGAAGCCCTCAGTTCATCTCTACTTCTCGTAATTGACTTTGCCAGAATACATGGACTCGTGGACCAGATCTAGCACACTGTTAAAAATTAGGCACTTTTTTCACCAAAAATATGGTTCCTAGTAGCTGCAACGACTGTGTGGTGAAACGTTAAACCATATTTTTGGTATTCGGTTGAACCATTTCTCAGATTTTTGTTTCCAAATCCAGAAAAATGGCTCAACAAAACACCGAAAAAAAGGTGAACATTTCACCACACAGCCGTTGCAGCTACTAGGAACCAATATCATGGTGAAAGGAACCAATATCATGGTGAAACCAAGCACAAAATTTTTAACAGTGCAGTTGCTAGGTCCCGAAGCTTTAGAAACAACAACAAAAAATATGATTGTTTTACTTGTATATGTCCTGTTATCTCTTTTAGGTTCATTATAGAGGGTGATGTGTATTGAAATAAAATAAGGTTGTTTCAAGTGATGTAACCCTCCTGTTTTTATTTTTGCATGTTCATTGGTAGTTTCGATTTTACACTCAAAATGAGCATTTTTTAGTCTGCTCTTTTTCTATTGCGTGGAACTTTTTTTACCTGTAATTTATTAATCAGTTCAA
Organism: Oedothorax gibbosus; assembly: GCA_019343175.1. NCBI lineage: Eukaryota > Metazoa > Arthropoda > Arachnida > Araneae > Linyphiidae > Oedothorax > Oedothorax gibbosus. The sequence goes on from JAFNEN010002674.1 coordinate 13,441, forward strand.
ATAAATTTAAGCATGTAAATTTAAACGTCAAAGTTAGAAAACTTCGGTATGGATAATATTTTGTCTTATGCGGATAAATTAAACTAAATTGCGGAGCAGAGCAATTTAACGTGACTCGACGAACAGAGAAACGCTTTAGTTATGCTAAAAGAAAAGTTTGTACACAGCATTCGTTTCAGTAAGGTGGAAAATATTCTATATTTCGAAACAGATGTAATTCCAGAAGGACCAAAAAAGGAAACACAACTAATAGAACTGTTGCCACTCACGATGTAAGACACGCCCATTATATCTAACTAAAAGTCCACTTTAATCCTAAATTAAAACTCTATATGTTTTCTGATTAGAATAGAACCAGTTTTAAGATATTAAAAGTTAGCAAAAGTGAGATAATTTTTTATTGGTTTCTAAGACCTTTGTAATTTTTTGCGCATTAAATAAGTGAAGGAATTGAATCTTAACAAATACTTTTATAATGTATTGTCACTAGAATTTATGACTTTTGCCAATTGAAGTGCGTTTTTTGTTTGTTTTTGTCATTGTATTTCTGAAAGAATATTTTTTACATTGGTTTAGGAAGATGTAAGAATCATAATTTATGTATATCATAATGTCCTTGTAAATTGGAACCCATAAAAACATTCTTCATTATGCATAAATATTTATTTTTATTTTTTCAAAGACATTATCATAATTTGGTTTTTGAAGGTTGAAAAACTCTCTCGTTCAAAAAATTGTCCAACGTATGTTTTTTTGTAGAAATGTGTTAAACAAAGATATACAGAAGAAAGGACAAGTTTTTAAAAACAAGAGATCTTTTTAAAAATCATGAATGAATTATATGAAGTGGATCTTCAGTTTTATATGTTTATTATTTTCTTTTAGGCTCATTGTAAATGATATCACTTAAAAAAAAATTCTTGTGTTGAGCTATGTCAACATTAGACCATAATTTGAAATCGAAACAGTGTATCGGTTGAATAGATGTTTTAAAAAGGACATTTGAAAGGTTATCTCATCAAAAAAATGTGTTCATATTTCAAAGCTATTTGTTTATAACAGTGCATTTTAGCACATTGCACATTGTAGATATTAAATGAGTGAAATAACAATCTTAAACTACTAATATTTTTTGCGTGAAAATAAAATGTATAATTAAAATTATATTTACAAGTTATATTATACATAATATAAATTATATTCGTTTTCCAAGACTTTGCTGTATAAAAATATTCGTGGTGTTTTTTAATGTCATTATAGCTTAAGAATGAATCAAATTGAGTATAATAAATATCATGGGAAATTGAAATGTTCATTTGCCATTATATATTATATAGCCATTATATATAATAAACAATATATATATATATATTTTATATATATATATATATATATAATAATATATATATATATATATATATAAAATATATATATATATATATATATATATATATAAAATATATATATACTATATATATATAATATAATATATATATAATATATTATATATATATATATATATATATATATATATATGTATATGTATATGTATATGTATATGTATATGTATATGTATATGTATATTTTATATGTATATGTATATGTATATGTATATGTATATGTATATGTATATGTATATGTTTTATATATATATATATATATATATATATATATATATATATATATATATATATATATATATATATATATATATATAATATTTTTATATATATATATATATAATATATATATATATATATATATATATATATATATATATAATATATATAAACTATATATATAATGATTTAACAGTCAATTTAACTATGTTTTTCTTTCATTTTAGTTACATATGAAGATTACCCAGTAATTTCCATTTAATTACCCAACTTGGATATAGTAGTGATTAATATTAATTTCAAAAATACCTTTGATTAGAAGCTCAAATTAAAAAATATTACATATTTAAGTAAAAAATAATCAGTAAGAATTAAAAATGGAAAATTTTAGTTAATAATTTGGAGAGTTTGGCAACTTATTTGGCGAAAAAATAAATACATAAAACACTAATATGCAGCTCTAGTGCGATGGCCTTTATTAACCATCACAGTTCAGTAATAGCTTAAAAATACATTTATTGCTCAAATGCATACATACATGCAGTCAACAGAAAAATCAATAAAAAAATC
>JAFNEN010002675.1:0-18141 GCA_019343175.1 Oedothorax gibbosus
TTTTTTGTTTTCTAGCTCCTTTTGCACTTAAAACTTTTTTTATACCTATTTCTTTTTAATTGCTTCGTTGCTTGCTAGTCTTATTTAAACATGCTATAAATTCCAGTTAATTGTGCAACAGCTCTAAATCTCTTCTAAACTGGCACTAAATACATAATGAAGTTATGTTATAAATACTTCATATTTATTTTTATCTTATGGATCCAAGTAAAACAAGGATGCAGAATATACACTAAAATAGTGTAATATGACTCTTATCCGAACAAAATAATTAAATAACAATTTTTTAGGGAGGGGGTGAAGTACATGCACCCACATTACAGGTGTCACCCCACTTCTTCCACTAATCGTTCAGTCCGTCTGTCTGTCACCCACTTTTATTGCCCAAACAACAAATGCTACAGGCAAGGCTGAAAAACAAAAAGATATACGGCCTTCAATTTTGGTACACGTATTACCCGTTCGTTAACACATGTATACACGTTGTAAGGTAATGTCACTAAGTTTAAAACCAGAAAAAATTATATAGTTACACTTGCGCAATATCTCGAAAACCTTCTTATGGCGTCCTACAAGTACTGGGAACTAGTGTACCAAGGGTAATATATCTTTTTGTTTTTTCGCAATGCCTTTGCCTTTAAATAAAACCAAAAAAGTTTTGAAAAGCAACTACCACTTGCGCATGCGTAATTTTCTCGTAAACCTTGTTTCGAGTACGTATACCAAGTTTGAATGCTTTATCTGTTTTCAGTTCGTACCTTTAAAACTTTAAAACCAAAAAAATTCTAAAAAACATCTACCAATTGCGCATGCGTAATTTTCTCGAAAACCTTATTTTGACGTCCAACTGGAACAGGCAATAGTGTGCCAAATTTAAAGGCCGTATCTCTTTTCGTTTTTCAGCAATGCTGTTAAAACCAAAAAAAAAAAGTTACAACCTGCGCAATTTTCTCGAAACCTTATTTCTACGTCCGACAGGTACTGGGAACTCCTGTACCAAATGTGAAGTTCGTAACGTTTTTTTGTTTTTCAGCAATACCTTTAAAACCAAAAAAGTTCTACGACAGCCTACCCCATGACAAAGGTTGGAAAATCCGTTTTTTACAATCAGCACCGCACCCTCCGAAACGTGTAAAAAAACGCAGTTTGCTATAAAAGTGATTACAAAAAATAAAGGAAGACACCCCAACCACAGAGACACTACGTATCCAAATAAACCTTATGTAAAAACCTTATGTATTACATAATACACAGTATCTACCAGGGAGGAGAGAGGGGTATGGAGAGGCCCCAGTACCTGCGCAGTAGCGCACAAAAGAAGCCAACGCCGCATTGCATCTTGGGATGCATAATGAGTTTCGGTTTTCAAGATCGGTAATGCAGACGAATGAGGTGAAAGCATGGAGTGTGAAAGATCGTCTTGGTTTAATAATTGGCGGATCCATAAATTGGTTTTGGAGGAGCCAAGACCTATTTTCAACCATTTTAATTAATGGGAGCTAATTAATTATCCATTTAAATTAATTAAAATATAATAATTATCCATTAAAATTAATTACAATCCATTTATTACATATATATTCATTGATGTGTGGGTTTTGCTCAAACACAACTGTAAAATAAAATGTTTTGTCTTAATTGCAAAGTATGCCTTATAATATTAACGAAATGAAGCATTCAAGGATATATTTCTAGATTTTCAAGGACTGTATATTCGAACATGCAACACCTAAATTTCACAATAGTTTTTAAAAATTAATTTAGAAAACGAATAAGCTCTAACTTTCAAATGAACTTAAATATGTGTTATAAAATAACCATTTAGTTATTAAAAAATCCATCTAAAATCACTTGCTCTACCTTCTTGGATTATACATAAACAAAAAAATAAAAAAGTAAAATAGGAACTGAGTCACATTGAAAAAGTGTTTTAATGAAACAGAAATTAACATTTGCAGACTTCTGTTTATATTAAATAAACACGTAATGTAGAACATTTATCAAAATCCGATTCTTCAAAATGCTCTGAACAAAGTACACTGTGTTTTGAAGGATTCCAATTGTCCCTTTTGACAGCTTTTACCCATTCTTTTCTTAAAATTTCCTCTTTTGGAAACCTAAAATTTGGTAACAAGAAAACTTTTAGAAAACAGAAAAAAAAACTCTATTTAGCTGTTCATAATTTTTAACAACAAATGAATTGCTATATGTAAACAGGGGCCAAGTCCATTGGCGAATCTTCTACTATGCTTCTTATTTTAACATTTTAGTGAAAGTAGTACCTTTTTTTACATTTAGCGATTAAAATGTAATTAAAATACGTAACTCAAAATGAAAAATGCCTAACTTAAATGAATTAAATAAACTAAACCATGCAATAAATCCATAATCAAGTTCCGGTACGATCTAGTAGCAAAATATGGATTTAGAAAACTATATAATTAAATAATATTGCAATGTGGTCATATAGGCCCAATTACACATGGTCAACTCTTTCCTGCAATGATTGCCGAACAATGTTTCATCAAAATATCCAAGTTGTCATCAATATTGCAAATTTCTTGAAAGTGTTGCCAGCTATATTTCTGTATTGATGGTCAATGTTTTGCGTGTAGCCGCACCAATTATTCTGTAATCTTTGGTGACCCTTACCTAAAAACCGTGATTGTGCGGTTTTTTTTTTGCTTGTCTCTCAAAATGCAATGAAAAACTTATTATATTATACATGCCAAAAATTAGTATCAGTTTTAGAAATATGTTATATAGGGCATGTCTTCCTTTAATCAACAATCACAAAACAGAAGTATTTATTATGACAGACTTCTAAATGCTTGCACATGTAGCAAAAGCTAAGTTTAATTTTACTAAAAGACGTTTTTACCTGTAGTATGAAATACCAGCAATTTTCTTCGAAGATTTATTGTAACATCCAAAGGCTACACAGGACATTTTGAAAATAGATTTTACCTATAAACCAAAACAATATATGTATATAAGAAATATATACAAAATAATATACTAAAACCCAAAATATACAACCTAAAACCAAATGTTATTGAAATCCAAGAGGTCAAGGCCCCAAATTTTTTATGATTTGATTTAACATGGAATTACCCAAAAATTAAACCACAATGCACACTTGAATGTATAAAACTACAATCATGCTAATTCTGCAACTACATAGCTACAAAAAGACGTAGCTTAATTTTTAAAAAATAAGTATCAGTTTTACAAACATATTATAATAGACTTCCTTTAATCAACAATCACAAAACAGAAAGATTTATTATGACAGACTTATAAATGCTTGCACGTGATGCAAAAGCTAAGTTTAATTTTAATAAAAGATGTTTTTACCTGTAGTATGAAATACCAGCAATTTTCTTCGAAGATTTATTGTAACATCCAAAGGCTACACAGGACATTTTGGAAATAGATTAAATACCTATAAACTAAAACCAAAGTAATATATAAATATATAAGAAATATATACAAAATAATATACCGAAACCCAAAATATACAACCTAAAACCAAACGTTATTGAAATTCAAGAGGTCAAGGCCCAAAATATTATTTTATGATTTGATTTAACATGGAATTACCCAAAAATCAAACCACAATGCACACTTGAATGTATAAAACTACAATCATGCCAATACTGCAACTACATAGCTACAAAAAGACGTAGCTTAATTTTTAAAAAATAAGTATCAGTTTTACAAACATATTATAATAGACTTCCTTTAATCAACAATCACAAAACAGAAGGATTTACTATGACAGACTTATAAATGCTTGGACGTGATGCAAAAGCTAAGTTTAATTTTAATAAAAGTGTATTTACCTGTGAAACGTAATACCAGCAATATTCTTCGAAGATTTATTGTAACATCCAAAGGCTACACAGGACATTTTGGAAATATATTTTACCTATAAACCAAAAATATACAACCTAAAACCAAACGTTATTGAAATCACACACAATGCACAATTGAACCACAATGCACAATTGAATGTAAGAAACTGCAATCATAATAGGTCATGCATATTATAATAGGAAGGACATGTCTATCTTTAATCAACATATTTATGCAAAATATTTGTTTATAAAAGTATAAAACATTGAAAATGAAACTTCATCTTACTTTTTCTCCATCTAACTAGTACACCAGACTGAACACCTGCACAGAGAGCAGACAGTTTTTCTATAAGAGATGTATCCCACAATGCACTGGGTTTTGTTATGCGCAGAACTCGGAAATTTCTGACGGCAATACTTCAATTCGTTAATATTACGGGGCCTCTCCGTACCCCTCTCTCCTCCCTGGTATCTACCCTCCGACCTAATCATCTACCCCTCCCCATCCCCACTCGACAACATTCAACAACTAAGAAAAGGAAAAATCTTCATTCTTTTCGCCTCTTAGGGAAAATAGGCGAACATGATTCTCCCTCTCTTATATCCGGAAAGGGAAAAACCAACGGCCGCTCTGCGGAACTCGAAAAAAGTCGCCAAGCGTGGTAGAAAGCTGCTGTAGGTTTGCCAACGGCCACTCTGCGGAACCGCAGCCTTTGGTTTTGTTTGAATTTGATTTTTACAGGTCATTTTTATATTTGAGAGGTTTTTTTTTTTTAAAAAGCCAATTAGCATTGTTTTAAATTTTCTTTATGCTCTCGAAAGATCACGATGTCGCCAACTTGGCAACATTAAAAAGTCACCGACCACGGATCTGGGATTTTATCAATGCTGAAATATCAAACTTTCGAGATCTAGCAATCGAAACAATTATTGAATCAGCCTGTAGAATTATTGGTATGCATTACTTGATGCTATGACCAGATTGTCCTGCATAGAGTACTTCTTTAAATTTATCTAACATCCACATGTACAGTCAAACCTCGATAACTTAACTTTCAATAAGTCGAACAATCCGCTAACTCGAACTTTTGATCAAGTCCCGAATCATTTCTGTACTTTTCTATCAAAAAACTGTCTCGATAACTCGAAGTGAACATCTTCCAAGTCGAAGTTTTTGAGATAGATTTCCCCTATAAATGAATGCCAACAACCTTAAAAAAAAAAAAAAAAAAAAGAAATATCTGCTTTTTTTTCAAATGATATTTACATGGTATGTATACTAATTAATGAGTAATGAGGCCAAATTTTGTTAAAGTTGAGTTTTTATAAACCTTTTGACCCCATTCTTCTCTTGCTGTTTACATAGGCTATTAAAAAAATTGAAATGTTTACAACTATAGTATTATGGCACCTATTAAACCATGTCGACCTATCCTAAGTACCAGTAGACAGGAATGGGAAGTAACTTCGATAACTCGAACTTCGGATAAGTCGAATATTTTTGGGGGTCCCCTGGGACTTCGAGTTATCGAGTATTGACTATATTTCTATGATTTTAAGATGGCTAGTAAAGATAAACCCAGAAGAAGAAATTGGGGCGATCCGGAAATACAACTTTTAATTGATGTGTGGAGGGTGCATAATGCCAGTCTTTTGTCGGCAAGAAGAAACAGGTTTGTTGACATTAACTACCCCTAATAACATGACTTGCAATTCGGACACTTCAGTCATTTTGAGACGGAAAACACCATACATTTTGATTCCTGGTAATCTAGTATTCAATATACAAACAACTATTGTGTAACACATAGACGCCAACTTTTGGATTTGGCCATGGGGGTTAAATCAGGGCCTTCTAGAATTGGGATCGGGCCTGACACCAGAAAAGATAGCGCGATCAAAGTGGGCCTACGAGAGAATTTTCTCCCGTGAAGGAAAGTGCCGTTTTTCCTTCGTTACTTCTACCGAAAGTTTTGTATACATCGTGAAAATGATATTTCAAATTTATCCAAATAAAATATATACTAAATATTGGTTTCAATTAATTGGAGGCTAAATATCAGTGTATTTAAACTGAAAGATTAGGTAATCTACAGCTTTTTTTAATAGCTTACGAACTTAAAATAAAGAAGTATTTAAAAGAAAGCTGCATATTAAATTAGCTTACTAATTTTTAAATCATCTAGTTTACTAGAGATGCATGAAAAATTAAGAAACATAATTAAAAAAAGTAAAACATTTATTTTTTAACAGAAAATTAAAAATAAAACTTAAATTTTAATAAACACTAACCTTATTACTTTACTTATTGATATTTACAATTTCAGAACTTTTTCTTTTATTATTTTTATATATTTTTTTACTTGAAATAGTTGACAAATTATGATTTTGTCTCTTTACTTTTTGTAAAAGGCCTTTCTTTGCTTTACAACAGATAATAGGAAGTCAGCTTACTATTTTTTTCACCTAGTTTACTATAGTCACATGAAAATATATTAGAAAAAAAATAATATTTATCGTATTTAACAGTACTTTAAAGAAAATTAGAAATCAAACAACCCCAATTTTAAGAAACAAACATTTTATTCATCAATATTTACAATTAGAATTTGATATCTTTTTTCACTATTTGAAACAGCTGACAATTTACATTTTTGTTCCTTTACTTCTTAGTAAAAAGTCATTCTTTGCTTTACAATAATTATTGATAAACATTAGAAATAACTGACAAACATTTTGTACACATTGTAGTTATGCTATTACAAAGAATAATTTTTTTCATCGTTATGTACATTAAAGTTGTTTTCAGATCAGTACTTCAAAAGACCTTATCTTCATATTTTGAAATTTCTTCAAATAGTCACAAAAACCTAAAAAAAAGAAATGGGGTTACGATGACCAAATTTAAACAACATATTTTCTACTCGTAACCTATAATCGGTAACACAATACAATAATGCAATTTCACAGTAAAAAAATAATGTGCTCAAACATTCCTCTCAAATTTATACTACGGTATTTAATGGGTAATTATATTTCTCTCATCAATAATATATGCTTGATATGTTATTTACTCGCCACATGAATAATGGGATTCCTAAAAACCGAACACCAATGATAAGCCACTATACTATAAATAGGGTCAAATCACAGAAGTTCAGTCATTGGGATGCATCCCTTTTTGAATCATTGAAAAAACCCATTTTGACATGCACATTATTTGAAGCTGTTGTCATACATAAACAATACAAATCAAAATGAAATGATAAATACGGCATGATAAAATGAGGTTTTGTGATGGAGAATTAAGTGTGGAGTAAAAAAGGCAAACGATGAATGTTTCTGCACCTATACACAGGAAAATATACTTATAAAATGGGTTCATTATTGTTTTAGTACGACAAAAACTGTTTGAAAACATATCAGATACAAATTAAGTGCAGACAGACAGTATTCACATCTTCCACACTAAGTTATGTACAGTGGATTATGCACATCAAAAGTTCCATAGTTTCAGTTTAGTTTTGCTGTTAAATGAGCAGAGCTTCGCAAAACTGCAAATCACTCTTTAACCAATATATATCATTTAAAACAGTGCTTCATAATAAACATTATTTGCATACTTTCGACCATTCACTTTCAGTTAGAGGGTACACATAATTTTTGAATAATTTTCAATCATATAAATGAAGAGTTTAAGTACTAAATAGTTAACTGCTTAATAAAAAGAACATAACACTTAAAAGTTCTATCTACACTGTGTATGATAATTTTTTTAAAAAAACTACAAGACAAATAAGAAACAAAAACTTTACATTATCAATATGTTAAACATAGGATGCAAACAAGTACCTATTATAAATTTTAAAACACGTAAAAGCAAAATAAACATGCAATAACTCAAAATTAAGGATAAATAATCAAGGAACACATATCAACAATCCTTATACTATAAATCTTGAACAACTTGCCGATTTTAGTTAAATCTTACCAATTTGCTCACATTTACAAACAATATATATTACTAAATGCTTTTAACTGTGATTATTCAAATTTCATCTAATCATACGGTAATATTTTCATCGGTTAGTTACATAGTATACAAAATAACGAATGTTTGTTTACATTTTTAATCTCTTTCGCAAACGCATTCAAACTTGTTTCAAATCAAAATTATGCTGCCTAATACAAAAAATAATTTTCTATTAATTCCTAATAATCTCTACTTGATATAAATAAAATATTACAAAACATAATTAAACACAAAATATAAGAGTTTCTATAGCAGAATCAACTAGGTATCGTTAACACTAACACGCTATGCTTAAAAAAGGCATTAATACGTATAATTAGATTAAATTCAACAAAAACTTTCAAGGAGTATAACTTGAAAGGGTGTATACGATTATTTATATTTTTAAAATTAAATATTATTAACATAAAAAAGGAAACATTACCTGCTTAGAAACAATCCACAACACTACGAAGACGAAGATTTTAGGCCCACTTGTAAAGTGCATTATCTCCGGTGGCAACCTGGTGTCAGGCCCGTTCCCAATTCTAGATGGCCCTGGTTAAATCATGCGAAACACAAGATTTAAAAATGAAAAGTACTAAAATCGGCATATTCATTAAAAGCCCCACTGTCCCCATGGAGTTGGTGCCTATGATGTTACAAAAATTATTAGTATTTTTCTATTTCATGCATTATGCATGTACAATGATCAAAGTAATTACTTTAAACATTTTTAAAAATGAACATTGTTGTACCAAAACCTAGTTTAACCTACCAATCAGTACTTTTTGGTTGATTAAGTTTCAACAATAAATTACACTAAATTTTCTTTTAAACGGAAGTATGACTTCCCTTCGATGTTTTATTTTGTTTTTATTGCATAAACATCTTAAGTTTGCAGTGAACAGTTTGTGGATTTCTCGTTGGCAGATTTGTGGTATTTTATTGTAATATAAAAGAGTTGTTACAATAAATGACAAGCATTCTCAAATTTTCATAGCACATTCATTACAAAAAGAAATGTTAAAATCCTTATATTTCTTGTGTATGAGTTGCCTTAATGTGTTTCTCTTAATATATATGTTTCTTCTAGGTTGTCCGAGGTTGGTTGTATGAAGAAATTGTCGATGCTTTCTTTCATATTCTATGTGAAAAGTCGGGTAGCATTCAAGCTATACGCTCTACAGTTGCCCAGACAATGTCAACTTGTGTTTTACTAGTAGACTCTTATGACTATTCAAATTTACTGATTCCTATTTGTGTTGGTAATTTGCATTGGATTTTAGTTAAGGTTGATAAAAATACAGAAACACTTGATGTTTATGATCCACAAAAGAATGATTGCAAAGTGGAATTAACATCTTTAATTAGAAATTTAAAATAGACTTCCCATGTAAATTGTCCTTTGCATTGTTTACAGCAAGATAGCATCAGTTGTGAAGTGCTTGTGTGCTACTATGCTCATTAAATTGTCCATAACTATGATACAAGTTTAGCATTTAATATTTTAAAATTTCGGATGCCAACTTTCCAACTTTTATCGCCTAAGCCAAGAAAGGACATCTAAACGTCAGTTAGCAATCATACTTTTGTTCTCAGGAGACGTGGCTAACATGACTAAATGATGCTCATTTTTGTGTGTCATTTATTGATATCAATTATGGGTGTTTTTTGGTTTATACTCTACTGATCAAGAAATGATGAACCAAATTAAGACTAAATAACTACAAGAACAATTCTGTGTCCAAATTTGTATTTAAATAAACCTTGTTCAATAAACAGCATTTCATTTTTGTATGTGTGTGCTTTTTATATTGTTGCTTTTAACTTGATTTTAAAATATACTAAATTTATGTAATGATGAATGTTTGATTTAGAAAAAAATTGATAATTTTTTACAAAGTTAGGAACCAGTTTGATGTATTGTATGTCCCTCTGAGGGAAAACAAATTAGCTGAAGTGTAAATTCGTTTTCAATGCATGAGATTTAAATTAAAAGTTTTAACCAAAAATTTAATTTCTTAAATATTTAAAAAAATATATATATTTCTATAGTAGATGGTTATAAATGGCTCCTCCATGCTTTCAATTTTAAAATTAAAGTTATTCAATTTAATTTTTTTTTTAATTATGTGTGTTGCTGGAAAACCAGACAGTTAGGTGACGGGTTTATACGTCTGTATCCCTCAGAGGTATATCTGTGCAGTCTTGTAGCTATTTTGAAGGCACTTGTAATATAAATATCTTTATGAACAGTAAATTATAAAAACCCATTTAATTTGATCATTTTAATCGAAATTGTATTTTGAAAAAAAAAAAAAAACACTCCAAGATTTTGGTTTTCTCTCGGAACAAATGAAGCTAATTGTTGAAATAAGTTTCTTTATTGTGTTAGATATATTTTAATTAACTATATTCACTTCTTCCTACAGTCAGGGTTTCTGCAGGTACTGACTAATTTTCAAAGACTTTTTTTAAATGCAATATCATCTTTATATTGTAACAAAAATTAGAAATTTAGCTATCATAGGCAGCGTAAAGCACAAATAATTTAATTAAATATTAGTTTATTAGGTGATTTTGCATTAGACAGATTGAATCTTTGAATGATGCAATTTGTAAATATAAACAAAACGCTACTCTCGAAACCCCCTCCAAAAAACACATTTTGAAAAATTCTGGGTTCGAGACTACTGGATCAAAGTTTGCTAGTGGAAACGGCACTTTTTCCGAACTGGATCAAATTTAAGCTAGCTTAAGTTGATCTGGATTAAACTCGCTAGTGGAAACGGGCCTTAAGTATCATCTTCAACTGGAGTGCTGTATCTATGCGACGCAATTAAAATATATTGAACACTCACATCGTACACCGATCGAAACACTAATACTTTTGGCATAAGGGTATCTCTATACCTTACCAAAACAGAACTATAAGCTAGAAAATCCACCATGTTAACAATTCGAAAATGACTTGCGATGCGAAAAAGTCTGGTAGTAAAGAGGTCTGGATGCACTGTGAAACTAAGTCTGAAGAGCGAAGGAGGGATGTCAACGCGATTTTTTTTTTTTAAATATAAGTGGTTTCGACTTTGACTTCTACTTCGACTTTGACTTCTACTTCAACTTCGACTTCGGCTTCGACTTCAACTTCGACTTCGGCTTCGACGATTTGTCAAGTCATAGTCAGTCCTTGTGTTTCATCTACCGGGTAAGTTGATATTTTTCGTTTTATAATTTCGAATCTCTTGCATATCATTTCCGTGCTATTTATTTCGATAACTTTTTAATGGTTAGCTTTCACACTACATTTGTAACGTAAAATGTGGAATGCATATTAGAATTGTCAAGTCCGTCTGTCTGTCCGTTACCCTATGTGCTATTTAGAGAGGTGCTTGTAAACGTATTGTGTAGATTTAGAATGAATATTAAAAATTTCAGAAAAGAAATCAAAGTACTTCAATTTTCAAAGTACTTTGATGATGTTAAAAAATTGTAAAATGGAACACTCATTTAAAAAGTGTAGGAAGTCATTTTTAGTAGAATGAAATAACCATTTGCAACAATCTCTCGCGAAACGTTCATTCTGTGTTTATGTTTACAGGTCTCCCACAGACACTGGGTGTGTGTTTCCACGATAAAATAACCTTTTTCCCCCTCCCTTTTTTTTTTTTACTTTTCACAAACATGGCATTTGATTTATTTCCGTCACACATTTCTGATATTTTGTTCGATTTAAACAGTTTAAAAGACATTGATCCTAAACATCGTCCCCAAACATGGTTATCCATGGACCCCCAACATTACGTAGCATATTGCCCCTCATCCAAAGACCTTCGCGTGATGTTCCACAGAGTTCACCCTTTCCCAGAGGAACATTTTATTAGACTTATAGCGACGGCAAGAAAAAGTATTAAAACTCAAAATTCGCTCTCCCGCCAGGATTTCAATAGGATAACAACACGACTTCTCCGCCCGCCAGGCAACACGACAATCAATACGGATGTACGGGCTCTGTACAAACTCGACAATAACGTGTTTGTCGTAAACGCGTTGTTCACCTTTGGACTGTTTACAGTCAAGGAGGGTGAGAAACATATATACCGATCAAATTCGGCCATACTCTTGTGCCACATGCCTGACGTGAGGACACAAGAGGGTCGAAACCCCCCTACCCTTAATAGGCGAAGCTTTTGTCAGGAAGACTTTACCTACTTTCAAATGAACGTCTTGCGCCCGAACGAGACGTACTATGTGCCGGAGGGGACGTGGTACTTAATTATAACCCTCAAAAAAAGTTATTTTATCGTGGATAAGGTGCTGGCGGGAACCGAGATACCTGGAGCCCTTCCCTTCAATGAGCACCAAAATTATATGCCGGACATTTACAATGTCCCACCACCTACTCCAAGTGCACCTTTCATGCGACCCAATGACCGGCACAAACGCAAGGCGGCCTCTCGCGATATTTCGGAAGTGAAAAAGCCGAGACGATTGCAGGATGTGGAGATTTTGAGTCCAAGGCCACTGCACTCCAGGGGTGAGTTTTTTTCTTTCATTATGATGTCGACCTTTTTCATCCATGGTCGTCGTGAACTCATGAAGGATTGGGTTCACGAAACTGACGTAGAGTGACATCATTTTTCTCTATCTCAGCCGCGACCGTCAGCAGGGTACCTCCGTCTTCCCCTACGTCTTCCCACATGCATCCTGTCCAGCGAGAAGGTGACCTTCCGGAAGAACAGCACGTCCACAGCTCACCTGTCAATCCTCCCGAAGAACTCCACACCCACAGCGCACCTGTCCAGCGAGAAGGTGACCTTCCGGAAGAACAGCACGTCCACAGCTCACCTGTCAATCCTCCCGAAGACTTCCACATCCACAGCGCATCTGTCCAGCGAGAATGTGACCCTCCACTGAACAACGGTGAGTCTCTCGCAAGGAATCGTTTTGAACGGAGAGGGGAGCTGATGATGACGTTAATCAATTCTTGTTTTTCTTTTAACACTCCTATATTTATAGATTCTGATGGACCTCTGGTGACCGATGAAGAGTTGTTTACGACGGCAGAACTGGACAAATATCTATTACAATACATTACATATCTACAAATATCTATATCTAACGGGCTGTGCCGAGGCGTTTTGTTTTTTAATAGAACATTAGTTCATGTTAATATCCATTCTGTATGAAATATGGGAATATCCTGTTTGGATGTCCATTGACTTTTCAAGTCGGGCGCATTTTGTGTTATATGTTGCTTTAAATTAATCTTTAAATTTTTTTGCAGCTTCTGCTGGTGTTCTGATGCCTACTCCGGGGCCTTCTTCTCAGCTGGATACACCCCATCTGTTAAGGAGTGCTGGTAAATAAAAAATTATCATATTTTTGATGTAGTTGCAAGACTAACCTGTATTTAATTATAGATGTGAAAGACATACACAAAATCTCTTCTAGGGTTGGAGTAAACCTATCTAACAATAACCTATTCTAATTTTTAAAAATATATATTTTAATTGAAATAGAATTTAAAATTTATGCAGTGAAGGGAGGTTAACCAATCGCATGTGCATAACATGCAATATTTTTTTAATAACAGGCGTCACACATTTTGTAGTACTATTGCCCCAATGAGAATAAACCTGTATTTGTTACAGTCAAACCTCGATAACTTGATGAAGAATCGAATGATCCGCTAACTTGAACTTTTAATCAGGTCTTGAATCATTTTTATACTTTTCTTTAAAAAACTCCCGATAACTCAAAGTTAACACCTTGTAAGTCGAAGTTTTGTGATAGATTTCACCGGTAAAGAAGGCAGAACAAGTGATTTTAGATGGATTTTTTTAATAACTCAATGGTTATTTAACACATATTTAAGTTCATTTGAAAGTTAGAGAGCTTTTATTTATTTTCAAAATGAATTTCTAGAAAGTATCACAAAGTTTAGGTGTTGCATGTACAGATATACAGTCCTTGAAAATGGAGAAATATATCTTTAAATAGGCCTTGATTTTTTTTATCAAAAAGTGTGGCAACCCTGCAGTTTTCATTTACCTGATTTTAATTTAGTTAGTGGCTTCATTCCCCCCAAACTTATGCTTACATTTTATATTTAGGTGGTCAGAAGAGGAAGGCAAACTTGGCATACGAGTTCATCAAAAAAAAAAAAACTCATGAAAATACGCTTCAAATAAAGGAGTTGGAGTTAAAAGAAAAACAAATAGAGCTCGAAAGAAAAAAGTTAGAATTGGAAGAACAAAAAGAAAGAAATAAGGAAGAACAGTTTAAGAAACAAATTGAATTACAGGAAAGGCGTCTTGCCTTTGAAGAAGAGGAAAGAAGGGAACGCCTCATAAGAGACAAAGAAAATGAAAAAAATCTATGTAATATGGTGCAAATGACATTTGAAATGATGAAACAAATGACAGAAATGATGAAACAAATGACAGAAATGATAAATAAAAAATAGAATTAAGTTTTGTTGTTTATTTTTTTAGCTTGAAAACCTGTCTCTTGTAAGTCAAGAACATTAGAGATATTTTTATGCTTTTACATTGTTTTTTTTTACAGAAATAAGTTGAAAATCTATCTTTATACGTGATTGGCTACCAGTTCCTGGAAGTTGGGTGTATCTTAAGTCCTTGTTTTAATTGGGGCTAGTTCATTTTGTTACCGAGTAGTGTAGTGTTTATTTATCGAGGTCAAAGGTAAAGAACATATGAAATTAAAATTGTCTTGCATTTTATACTTATAGATTTTCATTCAAAAGGAATCTAAAGCAGCAGTATTTTAGAAACAAAAATTAAATGATATTGACAACAAATGTTTAAAACGAAGCGGAAATTGCATCTAAATATTGTATAGCTAAAAACACCATTACAGCAATTTTAAAAAAGCATTCTTAATTGCGGTTCCTTTTAAAAAAAATTCTATAGTACATATATACTACTCCAAATGAATATTAGTAATTAAAATCTGAATATTATTAGTTTAGAATTAGTTTAAAATCTGAATATAAAAAAGAGCATTTGGACTTTTTAGGGAAGTATACAGGCATGTGAATCCATTCCTTATTATTTTTAATTAATTTAACTTATAGCAGTGATATACAGAGAAGACACAATAAAATGATTCCATTACTGAATTTTTTTATTCAAGTCAAAGATAAGGAGATGGGAGTTAGTAATTTATTTTAATATTTTAACAAATTAAAGTTTTTGTTAAAATATTAAAATAAATTATTTGTATACTATATAATTAGTTCCATATGTATCATACAAATGTCCAATGTATAATAAATATTTTTAAAATAATTATATATTTATAAACTTTTTAGGAAATAAAATACAATTTTGTAAATATAAACTTAAACATTTCTGATATTTATATAAAATATTTTTTAGCCCAAAATTTTTGCTAGAGTGTTCTTTTTTAAACTTCTGAAAAAAAACTCTTGAAAAATTTCCATTCATGTCAAACATTTTTCATTTTGTGTTCAAAGAGCATGAACAGTTTTCCACATCACCCAAGGGGTACTGTTCATTGATGCGTTACCCTCTTTTATTAAGGCACGGTTCCCCAAGAGGCCTATTTTCCTGTTAAATAAAAAAGTACATTCTCCTAATTTTGAATTGATCTCTAAAATTATACAAGATAGTGTGTAAGAGGATACAAGATCGATGAAAATTAAAATAATATTTGCCAAATTACATTATATCAAATATTACATTACATTATATCAAATATTACATTACATTATATCAAATATTACATTACATTATATCAAATATTACATTACATTATATCAATTATTACATTACATTATATCAATTATTACATTACATTATATCAAATATTATTACATTATATCAAATATTACATTACATTATATACAAATGTTATTACATTACATTATATGTGCCTATTATTGCATTACATCAAATACTGGGACAACGATGGAGGTTGTACATTAAAGTAGTCAGCGGTTTGGTTGCCATATAAGCATGTATGGCAATTTGTTAAAATTACTGCAGTTTTATACATTTTCGAAACTTCTTGATGCAATAGCTTCTGATTTTTTTTGAAATCCAAGAAAGCAAATTCATTTATCACTTTTCCAAAGCCCCACTCCACTGCTTGTCTTACCGAACTCATATGCTTATTAAATAGGATTTGATTCCTATCCAAATTAACATTGGGAAATGGTGTAAGCAGGAATTCTTTCAATGGAAAACCCGAGTCTCCATAGATGCAAAATTTTTTATCTCCATAGGTGGACATCCGCTTTAAATCCTCATATAAATGGGATTCTCTTAAGATTCCTGAAAAACAAAACACATTTATTATCTAAAAAATATTATTTGGTTTTTGATGTTGCAATATCCTGAATTAGTGGATATAGAAAGTGCAAACATCTTTATATAAATAACAAGAAGTATTGCTGTTTCAACCGATCAACTTTTATAGCCAAATTGCCTTGGAGGGCAGCTGAATGCCACATATAAATCCAGGATTGATAGTAACTGAAGTTATCTTAATTTTGGGGACAAAATCTAAGACCTTGGCTACAAACTTTAATTATTCCTTATTTTTTTAAATGTGCTCATTTAATTCTAGTTGGTTATACAAATGTATTTTGTTTGAACACCCACGGAGAAAAATGAATTAGCTAAACTGTTTTTTTGATAAATAAGTTTGTTGTACCTGATCCATGCCGGACGTCCACGAAAGCCCTGCCAAACCACAATCATTCCATCGGGGAAAGTATATCGAAATACTTTTCAGCAGTGCATCCTCTTGTGCCCGAGTAGAAGTCTCTTGATTTATTGGAAGGTCTACAAATGGCCCTGCATTTCCCCATCTGGTTTTAAAATTTTGGAAAACATTAGAGGGACAGATAACACTGGTCACAGTGAAAAATGCGACTGAGATAAAATTTCCCAATTTCTGATTGATTTCGACGTCTTAACATGACAATATCACCTTAAAAATTAAGTTATATCTTGTTTTTGAGTAACGGTCGGGGGTGTGGGTAATTACTTGAATACGGCAAAATGCATGGGCGTACCAAACCAAAAATTAATTTAAAAAGTAATCATTAAGAATTGGGTTTTCACCCGGTCCAAAAAGTTTTGAACTTTTGGGAAACGATTCACAAATTTTAAAAATGTATTTTGAGGCTTTTCTTATACTTATATAAAATTATATATTATTATATATAAATTTTAATATAATATATTATATAAATATATATATATATATATAAATAATATATAATTTATAATATTATATTTTTTATATATTTTAAATTATTAAATATAATTTATAAAAAAATAAATTTAATAATTTTAATATTAATTTTATTTTTTTAAATTTATACAAAATATCTTTACAAATAACAAAGAATTTAATTTTTTTAAAAATTAAGGTTTTTCCCAATTATAAGTATTTTTGATAAAAATAGCATGTCAATAAAAAAACTAAAAAAATATTCAGATAAAAATTATCACATAAGACATCAAAAAAATATTTTTTAATGCCCACTTTAAGTAAAACTAGGTTTTTCCCGTTAAGGTTTATTTTTTGGGATTAATTTTTTTTTTTTTTATTTAAATTAAAATTTAACTTTTCATATTGCCTATAAAAAAAAACCTACCAATAAATCCCCACAAATTTTTCAAGGGGGCACCCGCATTTTGGACTGCTCCGCATACACCCAAAATTTTCTCGTTAAGCCCGGGGGCATGGCCCCAAATTTAATAGTTCCTATCACAGTACATTTCCAAAAATTCAAGAAAAATTTTTGTTGATAGTACTTATTCAGTTTAGTAAATGGAGGGTCGATAAATCCAGGCAGCTTTGAAAACTTTGCATATTTTAGGGTTTGGGGGAAATTTTGGTTAAAAAAAAAGAGAATAAAAAAAAAAATTGTTATTTACTATAAAAAAATACAAAAAAAAATATTGCGCTTGGGGTACTTTTCATTGTCAAAAAGTGTGTGACCAAACTTATACTTCCTTCCCCTATAGACCACTTTATTCCCTTTTTTTCGAGGGGGAATAATAAAGTCATTTTTAGTACACTTTAAATTTTTTTTATATAAAAGAAATTTTAAAATAACTTATTACCAAAAATATTCATGTTTTGTTGATACCCCTTTTTCTCAATAATGATCTCATCACATGGGTACTAATCCCGACAAATAATTTAGGAAACCAAACAGGATTCCCAATCGCACCCAACGGTTTGGATAGGCCATCCTTCTTA
>JAFNEN010002676.1:0-13474 GCA_019343175.1 Oedothorax gibbosus
CGATCAAAAATTCTTATTTGCCATGATATCAAAATACCGGCATTAGTAAATTGTGATTTCTTGAATTTTTGGAAGTCCCTGAAATTGTGTAACTCGGTGTTCTAAAAATCCCGAAACTCTGTGAATTCTATATAAGCATCAACTTCGGGGACTTTAAAATTGTCCGTTGGGTGCTGTGACTCCAGAGTTGTGAAGAATTTAATTTTTTTTATATAAAACAAATATTCCTAGGAGTTTTTAAGAGTCATGAAGCCGAATTTTTCACCCCTTGAAAATCGTAAGGATTCCTATGGAGAATCTTCTAGACTAATTGTCGCCCAGTTTTAAAAAATAAGTAAATAATTTTAAAAATAAAGGCCATAGTTTCTGGCACCATTTTAAAGAACAAAAGAAGTAAAATATTTAAGGTAAATTTTTTTTTAGAAAATCCTTATTAGTATTTTTAATAATTTTTTTAATTTTGGGAATCAGTGAAGAATTCAAGTCCTTAGTGTATGACGATGATCTCAGTAAAAAATAAAGATACTGCAATAATTAATATTTTGGACACAATTGAAATTTTTATTTTTCAATTCATTACGAAATAAAATTTTAATTTAAATATTTGGTTTTTTAAAAAAATTTAAGAAAAGTCTTGCGGTTTTCGGGAAAGCGAATTATGGTAACCCCACATTTGGCGATCTAAATCACCACCTGGCCAATTGTTTTGCCAAGTCAATTAGTGTCGTTTTGCTAACATCTGTTGGGGATGACCTTTGAATAGTGAAAGAACGCCATGTGCGAAATGGCCCAGGGCTATAAAATAAGAGCCTACTTTCATGGCCAGAGAAAGTGAAGGAACATCTATACTGTCCACGTTGAGGGAGGAGTTGGATGTTTTTGAAACAATTGAACCAGTGTCATTCTCTACCGCGCACCCCCCCCACCCCCCACTGTTTTGAAAAATAGGGGTTTCTGCTATCAACATTTGATGATTAAAAAATTCTCTTTGGGATTTGGGAATTTTAATGGTTTTTCGTGTGTATAGGTAGAATTGGTCATGTGAGTTTTTGATTTACAAGCATTTTAAAAGTTTTATACGTTCGAAAAATATATTATTTGTTATTTGTCTATACGAGCTATTATACTATGTGAGATAAAATACTTCTTAGGTAGCACTCAAAACAAAATTAAATGTACAAATAATTGCATTTCTTTATGATCTTATCAAAAATATTTTGAAAAAAAATGTTTACAAAACAATAAAAATTTTCAAAAACAATTGCAAGTTTACTCTTTTCGCTCTCAAGTGAGGGTAAGGATACTATCTTATGGATTTAATCAGTTAGTTTGTAAAGCCATTTTCGATTAGTAAAGTCATAAATGGTATTTGAACAAGGTTCATTACAAAAGTGCCATTGTTTTTACTTTTTTGTGAAAATCGGTGTGACCCTATTTTCGCCACGGTGCACAATAGGGCAAAAGTCGCATAAGATGGCCATAAGTAAATATCCAAATTTTCAGCAAACCTATTTTAAATTTAATTTTATTAACTTTATGAAAAATAAGTTTTTCAAGAAATACTTGCTTCGCCGTCGTATCATGCCTCAAGAATATTTCTGATGCCATTCAACATTTCGATTAAAATTTATTTAAACCTTTAAATTAATTCCCTTTGTTAATAAAGAATTTTTCATTTGGTTTTTTTTTCTCATTTCTTAGAAACTTTTAATTCAAAATAAAAATTCAAATGAAAAAAATTAATCACAGTTTCCATAAATCCTCAAAGAGGACAATGCTCAAGAGTCAAAGATTCTGCCTTCCACAATAATTTTACAATGGTTTCGTGGTTCCCATCAGCGATGGTTCATTATTTGTTTATCAAAAATGTATTTAATGATTTCTATTTTATAAATGAAAAAAAACAGGTGATATATTTTTAATTTACATCAACATAGCGTTTATTAAGAATAATTTTGCCGTGTTTTTTTTCCTTTCGATATTTTTTTGGGGGTGTGTGGGCAAATGCTTCGCTTTGGGGAGTTGAGACTTTTTTTGCAAAGAAAGTTTCTTGTTTGAACACTTTGAGGGAACAGGTGTCAGTCGGTAAAGTTGATGATTCTTACTCTAAGAAAAGAAAGTGACGGTTGAATGGGTAAGGGGTTGAATGGGGTTTAGGTCTGGTTTTGTCCACAGGCACACCTATTTCAATTGTTCGGCCGAGAAGGACAGTTTTAGAATCTTTGCAGATGGTAGTTCGTATAAGTGTTGGCATCGAGTTTTATTTCGACTTGTCTTCAGCTTAGCTTGGCGAGTACGTAAATGTGGAAGATCTCAAGCTTCTTTTAAACGCCAAGAGAAAACGCAAAGGTTGGCGGAAAGGACAAAACAAAAAAAGGTTATTTCTTCATGTTTCTATACAATTTAAATTATAATCACATTTTAAATCTGAAAAAAGGAAGTGATATATATCCTCTTGAGATCTGGCATAAACGCATTCATCACCTATTTACAGTTTTGATTCGATTTACTCAGAACAAAATAGCATAAAATGATAGTTTATAGTGATTGAGTTTCTTTATGTTTTGAGATGTTGAAATAAGGCTAGACTTGAAAAATATGTACTTGATATTTATCTTTTCTCAAAAAATGGGAATATAGTTCCGTAAATTATTTTTACTTCATAAGATTTTAAATTTTGTTTTTGGAACAAATATTTATCGCTACAGTTTTCCCTATGACATCAATTTAACTAAGATACATAATTATTTTTGGTTTTTACTTTTTGTTATGAGGTTTTATTACCTATTTTCTAAATGTATTTAACTGCATTAGTTTCCCTTAAAAATCCTTTTTAAATTTCATGTCAAGCTGAGCTATATATGATGCTACTCAATGTAGTTCGTGTAAAGCCATTTTCGAATAGTAAAGTCATAAATGGATTATGTTGTGAAAAAGGGGCGCCAAACCCACCCGAAAGAAATCACTTTGAATCGAACAGCAATTTAATCTCTATTGAATGGAAAAAAAATTTCTAGTTATAAACTAAAAGAGTTCAAGGTTGTCAAAAGTGGCTTTGCGTTATTTTTATTTTTTGGTTGACTACAAAACTACAAAACTATGGGTTTTTTTAAAAAATCGAATAAAACACCATAATGTTTGCAGGTTTTCGATATTTTTGTGGTAAAATTTTCAAGTTAAAATTAAGAACTTACCGACCAAATAATTTACAGATAATTTGAATCAATTGACCAAAACAACTTTTTGTGACAATTAAAAAATATTGTTCATACAAAACATTTTTTGCGTGGAAAATTACCATTTCCCCCCCCCCCCCCCCCCATTTTTGTTTACTTTCAACGTGTTGTTGTAAAATTGTATTTGAACAAAGTAATTACAAAAGTCCATTTTTTTACTTTTTTTGTGAAAAACGGTGATGACCCTATTTTGTCACGGTGCCAGTGGAGCAAATGTCGCATAAGAATGCCAAAAGTAAATATCGGATTTTAACAAATCTTAAAATTTTTTATTATGCTTTTGAAGTTTTTTAGTTTAGGAGTGTGTACCACTTAACGACTTTCAATTGCCATTCATTAAATCAATTACATCCGTCTGAAGGAGACAAACGAACCCTTTTTTTTTTACAAATAAAAATCATTTTTTTTTATTCAGCACCCTCCAAACAAAATTGGATTTTTCGACCCCACTTCAACAATATTGAAATAATAAAATAAGAAAAAAAATGCCTTTTTTCCGAAACATTTTTATAAACGCCGAAATAAATCGAAAAATAAACAAATCTGCAAACTTTTTAAAATAAACTAATACATCAACGACGTTGGAGTTCAAAAATTTTTAAATTTTTAGCAATTTTTTTTAAAACATTAAAAATTAATTTTCAGAAGATTTTTTTTTTTTGCCATAAAAAATTTCTTCTTTAGGCAATCACTCCAAAAAAACTTTAATCATGTAATATGATTGCAAAAACTAATATCACTTTATTCAATTTCTTTACTTCTAAAAAATTGGCCCCAAATTTATTATAAGCTTTAGTTTCAGAAGGAAAGTGTTTGTTATCAACTAAAAACCACCCAGAATATCGAAATGCAAAGAATCCCCTAAATCCCTTATCCTCCCTTATCTCTTCATCCCCTCTAGAAGGGGGGAGAGGTGTAATTACAGCCCCTGAGGCAAGCCAACTCACTGCCTACGGCCTAATAAGCAATTATGTCGTGGGGCCTCGAATTTCATTAGCGATAAAAAAGCGCTCTGAAAAATTGCTTTTGTGCCTAATAGGCGATAAAGTGTTTTTTTTCTAGTTTAAAAACACGGCGACATCTGGTTTTCGAGAAAAGATAGTAAAAGAGTTCGTGCCGATGAATTACTGATTCTTAAAGTTAGTTGCTCCAAAGTGCTCCTCTTTTAAGCTTCTTTATCCAATTTCCAAAACTGCTCATGTAGTTCTAGAGCGACAAAATTCGACTCAACTGACAGTTTTTAGTTGAGTATTATTCTCTGACAATTCCTGGTTTTTATGCACTCGGTAACTGTTTAAAGTCTTGTTTGTGATGTCACATTGGTAGGCGACCCCCCCCCCCCCCCCACATTGGTAGGCGACCCCCCCCCCCCGAGATTTTTTAAATGCGTAATATATCGAGCTACATATCACGAAATATCACCAGGGGAAGAGAGTGGTCAAAAAGTTGTCACGTTATTAAAGACGCCCCCCCCCCCCCCCCATCAAAAAATCAAGACCCGAAAGGGAGAATTTAAACAGACACGGGGAATTGGGAAGTATTTTACTTCTACTCGGCGGGCGTTGATGTTTTGAATGTTCTTGGAAAAAGTTTTCCCCCGCACTTCAGTACTTCGGATTAGGGGGGAGAGATTTTTTTTTAGGGGGGGGGGCGTTATTCGTCCGATAAAATTGGATTAAGCACTGCCAACAAAATTGTGTAAACGATACCATGATTTTTTTTTACAACATTACAACAATTCTGAAATATCTGACTATTTTTTAGAATTTCATTCTAGTTTTACTCCCGTTTGGTGCAAGTTTACTCCAACTTTGAAGTGTAACGTTACTCCATAAACTTCCATATTTAAACGTATCATTTTACATGTTGAACCCCTCTATTGAATCTCGGGATATAACGATTCTCCGTTTTTTGCTCTCCTTTCAAATGGTCCCAACGAAAACCCTATATCGTCAATGTATTTTATTCTTGACCCCTTGATGGAAATCCTTTTCACTTAATAATTTGTCCGACTCTCCGAAATAAAGGTGATTTTAAAAAGTAATAATAATATAATATACTTCAGACGCTTAAACTGGGTTAAAGAACCATATTGATACTTTTTAAAGAACGGAAAAATGGTTTAGTCCATGCAATGACCATGTCCAATTATTCCTTTCTTATATTCAAAAGAGGGTTAAAACAAAGATTGTTAACTCTTCTAAATCTTTTATTATGGGAAGGAAACGCAAAAGATATAAGAGCGGAAATTTGATGTAAGGATATATCCGCATGACCCTTCATTCTTTTTGTGTGCAAAAATAGCAAATCCGAATATGCGATTAAAACTTTTAGTAAAAATTGATTTTTTTCTGAGAAGTCTATGTGTATGTTTTCGAAGGTCCTAAATATGAATATGAGGTTAGATACTTCGAAAAATGTGAGCTTGTATAATTATAAGAAAAAAATTCCACATAATAATTTGGTTATGGTATTTTTTTCGTCAGATTTGTTTTTAACTACGCATTTTTTAAAGTGGAAAACTTCAGAATCTCCAAAACTATATTCGTGTGTACATTTTAAACACAATACATATTTTTTATACAACGGGTGGTCAGTCACGTGATTAGTTCTGTTCCTGCCGCTAGATGGCGCAATTCAAATTGTAAATAGTTGTACATACTTTCTGTCATAAAAGTTAGAATAGAAACCGAAATCTTGACTCCTGTTGTGTTGCTTGTTTTTATCCTGAATTCCTGAATATACATCGTGGCGAACCAACGTGGGGCGTAGCCCGAAGAAGAATTTGAACGTGAATTATTATCGTGCTTTGCTTGAGCTTCATAGTACTTTTACAACTTGAATTAAATCGTGCTTTGTGCTTGAACTAACCTGGTTACTTTAAAACAGTGGACAGTGTGAGTGCAAGATTATTGCTTCGTGGCCTATCGTGCTTTTGCAACAGTCTTTTTGTGCAGTTTGAATTTGAAATATATTTACGTGTCCAAATATGGCGGAAGAATTCGAGAAAGCTAGTAAAAAACGCAGTGTTGCAAGGCAACGCACAACCAAGTTAATAACCAAAATCGAAACATTATACAATGATGAAACCGTTGATAAAAATGAAAAATGCGAAGAGTTAAACTGTTTGCTAGACCAATTACTCGAAAAAAAAGTTAACTCTTAAAGAGTTGGACATAAAAATAGAAGGTTTGGTGTCATGCGACGAGTTGGAAAAAGATATTATTTCTGTAGAAGAATATCTTGAAAAAATAGTTAGATGGGAAGGTAAGATTAAACGATTTCTTAAACTTGAAGATGAAACCAGAGCCCTGGACAGTTCAATTTTAAGTGCAAACGGAGGTGTTTCAATGCAAAATGATAGGTCCAATACTTCAAATTACAATGAAAATGCGGGTAATTTACCCATGCAAATGGCTTTGCCTAAGCTCACATTGCCTAGATTTTTTGGTGACACCAGTCAATGGTTAGAATATTGGGGACAATTTGAGGATTCGATTCATAAAAATAAGTCTCTAACTAACGTAGAAAGGTTTCATTATCTTAAGGGTTCGTTAGGAGGTTCGGCATTGAATACTATAAAGGGTCTTGCGTTAACATTTTGAAATTGATGAATGAAAATTCTGCACATATGAAATTGTTAAATTTCATTATTATTAAAAAACACCCTAATTTGAAATACATAAAATAAGTCATTTAAACTTCAAACTTAATTATTGAATATTATATTATTGTTCAATTTCATTATAAAACTTTTTTAAAAATGTCTATCATGTACTGTATAGAGATAACATATGCTGATTGTGGAGTTGAGTTACCACACGGCCCTTATCCATGTATGATCTTAATACTATTTTTATGACTTAAAACTACTAATACTTTTGTAATACTGCTTTTTGTCTCTATGTAAAATACATAATTGAATAAGAAAAACGAGCTTAGTTACCTGAGCTATTATTTAAAATAAATTTATTTTGTTAACGCGTTTTTTCTTGAATAAGTTTTGGATGTAGTATATTTTAAAGATATACAGTAAACTCCCGATAATCCGCGGGTGGATTATCCGAGGGCCCCCCTCCCCCCTGCAAAAATAATAATTTAACTAAACGCAGACAAATGAAATTTATTTGTTTCAAAACTTGTTGAAAGAATGTATTCCAAGAACAACGAATTCCTTTGAACACATTTAAAAACGATAATACATTTTAAGACCGAAGAAATGCATTATCGAATGCATTAAAAAAATAAGAATGACCATAGAAAACTTGGCGTGTGCTAAAATGTGTTCGGCCAGGTGCACATCACGTGCAGATTTTAGTCAAAAAGCGTCACTTGTAAAAGAGACTGCTCGCAATTTTAATTCAACTGCTTTGCGTGATTTTGACAGTAACGAAATGAGTGAGAAACGAAAAGAAGTTGTGATCAGGAGCCAGAAGACAATACGTTGAAGAATAAAGTAAGTCATGAAAAAGCTCTTTCTAACATAAGCGAATTGATCAAATTAAACAGTTTACTAAAGATTGCATATTTTAATATACCATTCCATTGAGAACAAAAATCATCGGCGGCGAAAGTGTTTCTATCAATCTTTAGTAGACAAAAATTCAATTTTTTCTAGGAAGTGTGAGAATGTCAATAATTTGTAAGCTTATGTATATTTGTATGCTTATGTATATTTGTCAATAATTTGTAAGCTTATGTATATTATGCTTATGTTATGAGTGCCCGTGGACATCCTCAACCAACAGGGACAGACCCCTCTGCACAGGGCGGCTTTTTATGGTCAGTACGAAGTGGCAGGACTGCTCATCGACAGCAAGTGTGACCTCGACATCAAGGATCATCTTGGTGGTCGTACACCTATGATGTCGGCTTCATTTTTTTACTATAAATATTGCATCTTCCAGAAGAAGGGGGATATTTTGGATCTTCTTCTTCATCGTGGAGCCCGAGTAAACTGCGTTGATAACGACGGGTCCACCCTCCTTCACCATGCTTGTAATACTGGTTGGACGGAAATCGTCCGTCTTATGGAGAAGCTGACCTCAACGTTTTCGACCAAACTGGGAGCACTCCTCTCATGCTGGCTGTAGTAAAAGGACACAAAGAGATTGTCTGTCTTATCCTGGATTATGGAGAAGCAGACCTCAATGCTTCAGACCAAACTGGGAGCACTCCTCTCATGCTGGCTGTAATAAAAGGGTACGGAGAGATCACAGCCCTCCTCATCCGAGCCGGAGCAGATGTCAACAGAAGTGATGTAAAGAAGTGGACTGCCCTGCATGTGGCTGTTTGGGTGGAGACGCACCAGAGTGATCCAGATTCTTCTGCAGAAGGAGGGACTGGATCTCAGCCCCCAAGATGTCAATGGTGAAACGCCTTGGATCTCGCTTACTGGATGTGTCACCCAGGGCCATAAAGCAACTATTGTATGCATTGCGCTGGCACAGGGTGCCGATCCCCCCCCAGAGCAAACGACGCACCCCCCCCAAACTTCGACTTCGATCCCCCCCCCCCCAAAGCCAGCCCTCGATACCATACAAAATTATTAACCACCCTCCCCCCCCAAAAAAAACGGAATTTTATGTTCATATGGAGTAACTAACTAAGGGATCTGCACCACATCTTATCTTTACGGTGTATACAAGAAACCTTATATTAAAATAATTATTTTATATATTTAACCCCCGTTCGAATGGGGTAACTTTAAATCACAAGAATAAACCTAGTACAGATCCTTCTCCTGAGAATATTTTCTACTGGTAGGTCAAAGCCGAGTTTCCTAAATTAAAAAAGCAAGCACATTTTTGAGCAAGCACATTTTATACAAAAGAATTATAAGCCATATAGCTATTTTTTTAATTTCCATTTAAGGGGGAATGGGCGCGCTGGACCCGCGCTCTCCAAACTCAAGTTGCTCCGTGTTAATCCAATGAAAAAAAACTATTTTCTCTGCCACATTTCTCCGGCTGTGACTGAATATTTTACAAACGTTTTTTTTTTTTTAATAAAAAATGTATATAACTTACAGGTCTCTATAATCGCACTTTTTACAATTGCTTCGAATATTATTGTAAAATTATTTATTAAAAGTTTTAAAAAATATTCGAACCAATTTCAAAAGTGGGATTGTCGGGACTTGTAAGTCAGCTACATTTATCACATAAAAAATCCGTTTGTAAAAATATTCAATACAGCCGGAGAAATATGGCAGAGAAAATATTTTTTTTACTATTGGAATAGCACTGATGCACTTTGTTTTGGAGACCCGCAGTCCAGCGCCCCATTCCCCTTTAAATAGATTTTTTGAAGAAAAAGTTTCACCGAATCCAAATAATTTTAAAATTAAATTATTTTATTTAGTTTTTTAAACCAAAAAAAAAATACCTAAAACTGATGCAATCAAAAAACGGCTTCCAATTGCTTCCCTAAATTCGTGTTAATGCATAAAAATGTTTCTCTTCGTATAGCTTTTTGTCTAATAAACCATATTTTTACATTTATAATAAATCAGAATTATTTTGTAATGTTTTATAGTGATAGTTTCATTAAACAGTTACTATTATTTAATATATTAAGTTAAAGATAAAAAGTTAAAAAATTCTTACCGGAAACTCGAAATTGAGCTACTTAAAAACTACATTCAATCGCCCATACATTGAACAAACCACAAAAAACCAAGTAACTTCCAAGTCCTAACTGTTTCTTACGCAATCAGTTATTTTCGCCTGTTTATTTGACGGGAAAAGGTCGCAATATTATCCGAAGGTCATTATTTCATTGAAACCGTATACAAAACAAAATTAATGCAGCTGCAAAATATGGCGGGAATATATATATGGATATGATTGGCAAACGAAATGCGAACGTCAATCGAAATGTTTTTAAACTGCGCCTGGTAGACGCCTTCGAACATAATTTGGATCATCTTTTTTTTCTTAGTGTCCGTTCTGGATTACGTTACCCATTCATACGCTTTATATATTTAGTCAAAAACAATATACAAAAATTGAAGCCACTTGTGATTTTCTTGCCAATTGTTCCTGTCTTATTTTAAACCAAATAAAAATTCTCCAGAAACACGGGTTCTGCTGGTATAACCATACACCAAATGCCCCCCCCCCCCCTTCCGTTTGGTTACCAGGGGGGGTAGATGAGTATCTGAGAAAAAATAAGAACTTTGTTTGAGTTCGTTTAGTCAAAATAGACAGTTTGCTAAAAAAAAAATTATAAAAAAAAATCACCCCCCCCCCCCCTAAAATTTCAACGACGCAGTCTGCGTCGTTGACCCCCCCTTGTGGCACCCCTGCCAGTAGCGGATTTCTAAATAGGCTAGCTAGGCTAGAGCCCCACGGCGGCAAATTTTCGTAGGCGGCAAATTTTCTTCGACTTCCGCAAAACCTTCCATGCATTGTGGTCGAAAGGTGGTAGATAATCCCTTTGGGGAATTCCCTAAGTTTTGAAGCTGCGTGAATTTGCCCCCGTTTCACTTTATTTTGAAAAACAAGCATATTTATTTTTAGACATGTTGAAGCAATTCTTTCAAACGTAACTGAAGTTTAAGTGCTCTTATCATTGGATTATTTGTTAGTATTCACCTCAATCCCTATTTTATGTACATTAAAGTAAGAGATGAGAAAAATTACATCTAAATGATGAAAATCATACTTACGCATTTTTTTTTAAACTTAACTTAGTAATTTAAGGGCACAACACAACTTTCATTGAACAACGGGTTACAATGAGACAAATCAACCGAACACGAACTTTCATTGAACAACGGGTTACAATGAGACCAAAACCATTGGTGTTCAACTTTGAATAGATTTTTACCCCCACCTACCATATAGGCTGGCAGTGGCGGATCTAGCCCTGGGGCACGCCCCCCCCCCCCCCCCCCCCCCTCAATTTCTGTTGCCCGCATTTTTTTATTTTTGAAAACAAAAATTTTAATTTATCATCTTTTTCAACCAAAGTTTTTGATAAAGCTTTAGAGCAAATAACTATTTTTACAGTTTATAGAAAGAGTATTCAACTGTTGGTGCCGATTTATTTTTCATTTGTTTTGTCGTTTTTTTATGAGTTCACAATCTTTGAAGGTCACAATAAAATGAAGAAAGGAATAACGAAAATACCAATCGCAAAATTCGCGCGAATAAGATTTGGGATTTTTTTATTTTTTTGGGGGTTGCCCCCCAAATATTTCCCCCACTGCGATGAATATTTTGAAAATTTTAAGGGTTTTAGTTTGCTTACATTATCCAAATAAAAAAATGTATTTAAAATTGGGAATTTTTTTTTGGGTTTTTTTTCTACTATAAATTTCGTAAGAGCAAGATTGGAAAAAAAGGGAAAAAGTTATAAGCTTCTTATTTAATCATAATTCTTATTTTTTTTTGAAATTGCCTCTAGATTAAAAAAATATCTACGAAATTTTTTTTAAAAAGTTGCTACTTATTTTTTTTTGTGAAGGGGTTTTTAAAGACTATCTGGGGTTAGGTTATTTGGTTATCGTCGCAAAACGGGGGTCCCGCTTTTTTTACCACCAAAACCGGGCTAGCCGGGGGCCCCGAGCCCTTGGGGACGAAAGCTGAATTGGGCAGCCAGGCCTTGGCCCTAAGGGCTGTTGCAACGGGGGTTTTTTTTTAGTTAGTTTAATTTTAATTGGTTGTTTTAAAAAATTCTACTGTTTTTAAGATATACAGTCATTTTTTTCCTTTTTAAAAATTAGCTACTTGCTTTTAAAAAAAAAAAATTTAATTAATTTTTGTTTATTTTTTTTTATGAAAAATTCGTAATACCGTTTAAAACCCGTTTTTTATACACTAATTTCTTAAAAACTATTTTGTGCAATTAGTTTTGTATTTAGTTACTAAGTAATTAAATTTAAAAAAACATGCTAAAAAAATTGATTTTTCTTTTTTATTTACTTACATTTTATTGAAAATGCATTATTAGTCTATTTAACAAACAAAAATTATTTTTTATGGATTAGTTTGAATTATAATATCGTCGACTAGATTTACCCGGGGGGTTTGCGACGGGGGTCGTAATTTGAACCCCAATCAAAGGGAAACCGCCCCGAGTAGGCACCCAACGAAACCCTTAAAAGTACATCGTACACGCGCCGGGGTTTTTGGGTATATTTAACGTGTACCCTTTCACGGGGTTTTTTCGTGGGGCTTTTTTGGTGCACGACCGTTTATAGGTCGGAGTTTTTTTTGGGGATCCCGGGGCGCAAACCCGGGCCTTCCTTGCAAGTCAACCCCTTTTTCTTACTAAGCTCCCCACCCCCAAAAAAACAGTAGTTTAAAATAAGTAGTAAACGACGACGACGTTTAAAAAATTAAGGAGTACATGGTAGCGTAGCTACCTAAACCCCCGGATGGGGGAAAAAAATAGTAAAGTTTTTTAAAATAGTAATTACAAAAATTTGTATTTACCATAAAAAATTAAAAAAAAAAAAAATTTAATTAAAAAATTTTTTAATTGAAATAATTCAAACCCCAAAAAGATTAAAATTAAAAGTAATTTTATCAAACATTTTTTTAAAAATTAAAATAAAAAAAAAATTTTTCCCCCCCCCCCCCCCCGTTTTTTTTAAAATTCGCCCAGTTCGGTGTCCCCCCCCCCCCCCCCCCTCAGAAAAATCCTGATCCCCATATAGGGGAAATTTTTTGGTTAGCCATAAGCGGCACATTTGGAAGTGCCACTGACCCCTGCGCTGGCCCAAAAAATTGGGGAAAAGTAGATGCTCTGTTGTTGTTGTTGCATGCCCCGGAGCCAGCAGTGCTAGACCAGGGGCCCTGACATGTACACCCTCAGAAATCCAAAACCCCAAAGGGTCGTCGTCAAAACCTGCTTGGGGACCCCGGACGCGAGTAGTGACAGGCAAAAACCGCTCAAAAAAAAAGTTAGAAAAAAATTTGAAGCTCCCCGGGTCCCCCCTTTTAAAATTTAAGTCTTAAGGTGGCCATTCGAAAGGGCAAGAGCGTTTGTCCTTCTATTAAAGCCGGGCAAGGGGCCCCCCTTTTACGCTAACTTTATACCAATGGTGCCGGGGGGGGGGGGGGGGGGGCAATCCAAGTAGTCCTGTTCTTGTGTTTAATCTTTTTGGTTAAAATTTCCAAAAGGTGAGGGCACGGAACAGAGGCCCCCCCAGCACCAGCCTTTGCTAAATTGTCCGCGATCTCGTTCCCCCCAATATCGACGTGGGAGGGAATCCACTGCAGATGAAT
>JAFNEN010002677.1:0-14856 GCA_019343175.1 Oedothorax gibbosus
TTTTTTCCTAATGTGTGTAAATCTAGTGTAGAAGTGATTGTCGATGATATTTACTGTTATGAACCTAGTTGTTTCCCGATTAGAATTTCAGTAAATAAGAACTTCTTGCTTAGTTATATACTAAATGAAAAAATATTTTACAGATTGTGCTAAAAATACTATATGTTCAGGAGTAAACTGACATACAATATTTGTTAAATCGTCAAATGTAGCGTAAGTCACGCGTGTAAATGCCCATATTTGTATTTTTTTTCTTCCAGAGAAATACGATCATGAACGCCCTGCTTGTTTTCGCTATGCTGGCGTGCTTCTCTCTGTCAACTGCCAGCCCATTTAAGGACTGCAATCCGAAAGGGAAAGAAGCTAAAGTGAAAAGCGTCGATATCAGTGGTTGCGACAACAATGCCGCGAGATGCGAACTGCAGCAGGGCAGTGACATCACCGTCAGCATCAAGTTCACACCGAAAAAGGCGGTTAACAATCTCAAGGTCTGTATGGGAATGTATCTCATGATGTAACGCTTTTGTTTCCATTTTTCTCCGCACCACTATGTCATTCGTCGCTTTGGTTTAATGGGACTCCATACTGCGATTTCTTTGGTTGCTTTGGTTTCACTCCCAAAATAACCAATATATAGAAATAGAATTTTTCCTTTCTATGCAAGATTTCTTTAACAAATATTTTGAACAACCAGCAGCATAGCAAGTAGTTGACATTTAAAAAAAAAATAATAAGTCAAATATTCTTAGAAAACTCATTTTCGAATACCAAAACAAAAGTAATTCCAGTAAAAAAAATGACAACAAACCGTTGGAGTTGTTGCCGTCCTCTACGTAAAATAACCTCATTGGCAATTTACGATTGAAAAGTCATGTTAATGGCGTTAAGGGCAAATGAATCTACCGGGGGTCTCCAAACCAAAGTGCCTCTGTGTAAATTCAATGAAAAAAAAGAATTCCGAAGCCACATTTCGATGGCTGTTTTGAATATTTTTACTAACGTTTTTTTTATATGATAAATTAAGCTGACTTATAGGTTTATTATCCAACTTTTTGAAATAGGTTCGAATATTTGTTTAAATTTTCAATAAGTAATTTTGCGCAAAATATTCTACTCAATTTCAAAAAGTGGGATTACAGAGACCCGTAATTCAGCTAGACTTATCGTATAAATAAACCGCTTGTAAAAATATTCAATACAGCCGGAGAAATGTGACTTTGAAAATTATTTTTTTGAATTGGACACTTAACTGCAGCTAAAGTCAACAGCGTCGACATCAGTTGCCGTCTATTCTCCTATACTAGTGCAGTAGAAATAAGAAAGCGAAAAAACACCTTAAACTAGAACAAATTGGAACATAAACTATTCTTGTTGCAAATGGTAGGTAACATGCTTCTAATGAACATACTAAAAATCGCAACCTGTACTGTCGCGACAAACATGTTTTTTTGGCCGCCATCTTGAAAAAACGTCATTTTTTTTTTTTTTAAATCACAATAAACCATAATAAGTCGAGTTTGGTATCAAATTAAAGGAAATTTTATGCTGACAAAGAATATGATATTGGTTTCAAAACTAAAAATATTTACAAACATGATTTTGGAAGGAAACGATGAGAAAACGTCAGAAAAATATCACTGCATATGACGGAACCACCCCTTGTTATTATTGAGAAG
Organism: Oedothorax gibbosus; assembly: GCA_019343175.1. Classification (NCBI taxonomy): domain Eukaryota; kingdom Metazoa; phylum Arthropoda; class Arachnida; order Araneae; family Linyphiidae; genus Oedothorax; species Oedothorax gibbosus. Next base: position 1,677 of record JAFNEN010002677.1, read on the forward strand.
TCCAACAAAAGTTTGCTACTTTGCGACTCAAAGCCATGATTCAAAGAATGGAGTCACTAATCATAAGCAATATTGAACATACCCTCATGAAATGTACTAAAAGAATGGACAAATAATGACTGAAAGTTAACATTTAGCCTGGATTTTAAATCATTCGAAATGCAGTGAACTAACTTATGCAATGAGTTTGCTGACCAGAGTTTTCCGTTGATATAACTGATGTAGGGATGACGAAATACGAGAATACGTACGAATACGAATTTTGTAGTTCTAAACAAGGCAATTCTATTTTTTATAGGCCGCAGTAAATTTACTGATTCTTCAAGTGTTTTGTGGAATTTTTTAATGGAATAACAGATAGTGCAGACAAAGCTAACGTGATATGATGGAAATAGATATTCAAAATAAACTTACATTCTTCCAGCGATGGAACTTTATTGAAAACTGACTGAACTGCAGTTATGATGAAAATATTGAAAAAAAGGACTAGTTAGTGCTGGTAAAACTCATCATTTAGATACGCATCTTTTAACAAAGAAGACTTTCTTCGGTTCGGACTGTAATTTTTTTTTCAATTACGAGTTATCTATATTACGAACTTCATTATTTAATCAAAACAGTCGACAAATCAGGAAAACGTACAAATATTCTTTCGCAAACTCATTAGCTTTAAAATCTTGTTAGTTAAAAATATGGATTTTAAAGAAATACAAATAAATTTAAAAAATTATTACTTAAACTTTAATGTACATTAAACCATAATATATAAAAGTTGAAAGTTATATCAGTGGTTTGTAAAATAAAGTTAATTTAATTAAAATTAAATCTCATCTTCATCGTTATCTAAATCAAAACTGTATCCAGAGTTTGCACAGTCCTTTCCACAATTGTTTTTGTAAACTACTAAGCATGGATGTCTGTATCGACGGCAGTGTGGGATTCAGGGAATGGCATATTAAAGTTTTTTGCAAATAATTATATACAAATGCACTCGAAGGAGGTGGTATTTTGCTGCGTTTTGTGTTGGGGGTAACCGAGCTATATCAAATCCTTTCTTAGTTGAAACGCAGCATGTTTAGTGTGCTTGAGTTGGTGTTACCTTCATAAAGTACCACTAATTAATTGACAACTAATTTATACCAAATATTCTTTACCAATATCGTCGGATGACCCAAATTTGCAAGCCTATCGCGTAAGGTTTTTGATCTTATTTTACTCTTGAAACCGAAAATTTACTTTTTTCAAATAGCGAATAATCGTCGATTAATAATCGTCGCAATAGAGCTAGACAAGGGCTACTAAAGTTTTAAAAGCTTCCTCCCGTATTAGATATTTGAAAAGCTTGAATATCTCGAACTTAATAATATTTTATGGCAGATTACATGTAAAAAGTATTCTTAGTAGAATGGGTGAAAGGTGGCATTAAAATATCCGCATCATCAGCTACTACAGTTATTTGCCTTTCTTGTGCTTTTTAATTCTTCTTAGACGATTATTGTATTTGTATAACATTCTGCATGAACAACGGAATGACCACTTTTCTTAAAATAGCTTTCTATAATATATTGCAAAAGCGTCGTTTTAGCAATTGGAAATAAATATGTATTTCTTCACATTTACAGGTGATTTTTTATCAAATACAATTACAACGTATGCCTTTTTTATGCGTAATTTGAGGAGGAGGCTGCACCATGCACATTTTGTTTGGTTTTTCATACCCATCAAAAACTATTACAACTTTTTAATAAATTATGTTGACATTATACTAGTATTGACTTGTGATATCCCCAAATGTTGTAGAAGTGGTCCAGGTGAATTAATGTACCATTATCAAGAACGTAGGAAGTACTTTGCTGGGCACAAGGAGACTGTCGAAATTTATTGTTATCAATGGAATCTAATAAGTTTGCAAAATATTTGTCCGTTTTCCTCATTTGCCGAGTGTTATGGTCAAATAATGAACTTTGTAATACAGGGTGAGGCAAATAAAACCGGCCCCGGTCTAGAGTTGAAATGCTTGGCGAGAAAAACTCTTGAAGCCGCCTGAAAGCTTTCAAGTGGAAATAAAAGATTATTCAAGCGTGCAATGGTTTCACTTGACAAACCTGTTTTTGCATTGGTTGGATTGGATTAGCATTACATTAGAGCTACTCATGGACTATTGGCCAGTTCAGATCGTAGTGCGTCAGTGTGAGTATAAGGATATCAATTCACATGTGAAGATGAAACTCACAGTACAGCAGATAGTGTTCATTGTAGAAAATTATATTACAAATAATTCATGGAAAAAATGTGACAAGTTGTTTGTTCAAGAATTTAAATGTGTAAAAGTGCCAAAAAAAGAGTACTAGGCAACGATCAGTTACGAAATGGCGTCACCCAGGATCTGCTGTCAACAAGTTCAAAAACATTCTGAAACGGGTCTGAACACCAGATTCTGGGTTTTGCAATCAATTTAGAATGTTTTGCATTAACAAAAACAAAAAGGTCCGATTCTTTACGATAAATAACAACCGAAATAATCACTAGTGGGAACTTTTTTGATCAGCTCTACAAACCTTGTTTATATTTCATTGTTTGACGTTTTTGTTGTTTTGACGTTTTCTCTAGGTGACGCTTCGGCCACTTCTACAGATCCAATTGGTGATGCCTGTAACAATCACGTTACTCACTAGAGCTACCCAGTAGTGGGTCGCGACCCACCAGTTGAGAAACGCTGGTTTAGATAACTGCACCGATTAAATAAGCAGAAAATTGAGAGGAAGGGGTAAGATACGTGAAGGTAGAAAAACGGTTGCCAATCTTGTTGGTATGACAAACCCTTTATTATGCACCTTGAGTCCAATTAAAAAAATGTAGCTAAAACGATCCCCGAAGATTAAATGAGTTACTTCGGGTTTTATACTACTGCCTTGGTTGTTAATTAGATTACCGGTAGGAACGCAGTGACAAATCAGCGCCATCTAGTGTGGATATGTATTGAAGTTGGTAAATTGAGGTTGAGCGTGGGGTGATTATCTGATTTGCTTGAGACCCAGCAAGGAAAAAAAACCACTAAAGCACAAAAGACTCTCTTTCAGAAATAGTATCATAACTCGAAAACTATTCAAGTAAATTAAACTTTACATAAAGAAACCTTGTTTGTCTATAATTGGAATATAAAATGACAATAGTTTTTCTCGCCAAGCATTTCAATGCATTCCTATCTCTACGCCGGGGCCACTTTTAATTGCGCCACCCTGTAGTTATTGGGAATGCAGATTCGATATAATTTCAATCTTGCATCCAATGGGGAAAAGACACAAGCGGAATTACAACGTGTCGTAATACCCAGAAAGGATTTTTGAACATTGGTCCTTATTTCATTCTGTCCGTCTGAAACCACTGTACAGCTCTAACTAAAATTGCTACTTACTTCAAATTTGTTACACAAGATCCCAGTACTTGCTTTAATAAGGTTTTTGAGAAAACGGCTCTTCCTCAAACGTAGCTGCGTTAGAATTTTTTATTTTTTCAAGTTATTAAAACTACCTTAAGGGACATATAAATAAATAACTTTAAAAGTATTGATTTATTGAGGGGTGTAATGTAGTAGCGTGATCAGGAGATTACCAATAACCAAACACAACAACCACCAACGATGACAAGTCGATTAACGAGTCGATGTACCAAGCATTAACGTTTCATTTTTATTAGAAAACAATGTAGATTTAAAACCATTTAAACAGGTTCCTTCTTAATCAACCTCACGTCCATTTCGGACAAGCTCTCTATTCGTCCACACCACCAGTTCCAAAAATAGTTCTGTTCTCCTCCTGCTGCAGTCGGGATAACTTCCAAGGTGGCCGGTAGGGGGCCACGGCTACAGGTACGTTACAGGATTCCTCCTCCCCTGGGGAAACTTTCGAAGAATGAGAAAGTTTATGATTAGTGTTCATACATGAGTTATGTAATTGTTCCAGGAACCTAGGCAAGTGCCAAACAAAAATTATCAATCCCCAGTGTCGAAAAAAACTAAATTTAAAATAAACACATGAAAAGCAATAAATGTAAGTATGAATAGAAATAAATGCAAAAAGCATTAAATTGGGCACATGCATACAATTTTTTTTTTATAGAGAGTGTGGATCCAGCTCAATCCATCTGCATTTTGGTGCAGTTTTCCCTTTCGATGAATAACTTCAAAATTAAAAGGTTGCAATATTAGTGACCATCGCATTAAACGTGCGTTAGAACTCGCGTGAGTATTCAGCCACACTAAAGGATTATGATCAGTCACAATTTGAAAGAAATTCCCATCGAGATAACACTTAAGTTTTGAAACTGCAAAGATGATGGCGGCACACTCTTTCTCACTGACACTATATCGTTTTTCAAACACTAGTAAATTTCTTGCTTAGGTATATAATCGGGTGTTCTTCAGTTTCATTGTCTGCCAACTGGGACAAAACTACTCCCATTCCTTGATCTGACGCATCAGTTTCAACTATGACGGTTTTTGGTAGTCTGGTGAGTACAGCACAGGATAGTTACAAAGACAGTTCTTTAGCTTGTCAAATGCTTCCTCACATTCTTTAGTCCACGTAATAGGTCCTTTTCTAGCTTTCCCTTTTAAAGAATCAGTTAAAGGGGCAGCAATCGACGAAAACATTGGAATGTATCGGCTATAGTAACCGGCTAGCCCTAAAAAGGCACGAACTTCAGTTTTACTTTTAGGTGGGCTAAAGTTCTTGATCGCCTCAATTTTTAGTTCGGCTGGCTTCCTAAGACCTTGTCCAACAATATGTCCAAGATACTGCACTCGCGCTTGAGCAAATTTACATTTTGAAGGCTTGATGGTTAGACCCGCCTTTTCTATTCTTTTCAGCACTATATCGACTTGTTTTAGATGTTCAGCGAAACTGTTCGAAAAAATCGCTATGTCATCGAGGTATGGAACTGCGTACTCTTCGCATCCCTCTAGAAGTTGATATACCATCTTACTAAATTCTTAATAGCATTCTTTAGACCAAATGGCATCCTTAAGGGTTTATATGTGCCAAAGTTAGTCACAAATGCTGCCAGTCTTTGGGCTCGCTCAGTGAGGGGAATTTGCCAATAGCCTTTAGACAAATCCAGAACTGTTATGTACTGAGCAGAAGACGCTATTTCAATTCTTTCTTCTATATTTGGAAGAGGAAAGAACTTTGTTTTTGTGATCTTGTTCAAGTTCCTATAGTCAATGCAAGGCCTCGGATCCTTACCAGGTGCTTCTACAAGAATCATTGGCGAAGTACAATCTGAAAAACCAATTTCTATGATTTTCAGATCCAGCATCTTCTGTATTTCGGTTTTCAGAATTGCATTTTGTCTTGGCGATGTTCGATAAGGCTTTGAAAGGATGGACTGTTCTTCGCTAAGTTCAATGTCATGAATGACGAGTTCGGTTTTTCCTGGGACATTTGAAAAGCACTTCATATATTTCCAAACTAGTTTCTTCATTTGAGCGATTTGGTCTTCATTCATATTTGAACTCTCGCCATAATCTTGAAACATCTCTTCAAGGTCCAATATATTCGGGTTAGAGTCCACACAAGGTATTTCCATTTGTTCCTCATCATTTTCTCCTTCTAGATCACTTATCAAATAATTCACTTCTTCTGGTCGTTTATAGCATGGCTTCAGCATATTCACATGGTACACTTTTGAAGTGGCTTTTTCACCAGGCAACTGCACAACGTAATTGGTTTTCAGAGAGTTTTCTTAGGATTGTTCCAGGACCTGTCCAATGTGGGCTTAACTTGTTGCTTTTAAATGTAGCAAAAATCAGTACTAGGTCTCCTATTCGAAATTCTCTTTTTACTGCCCTCTTGTCGTACCAAGTCTTATTCTTTTGCTGGCATTCTTCCATCTTTGATATTGCTAGTTCTTGACAGCGCTTCATTCGATTAATCAAAGAGAAGACATATTCAGTCACTGGCTCACCTTCCGTTTCTTCCACGTCCAACCATTTTTCATACAGCAGAGTGAGAGGCGTTCGAAGATTCTTGCCATGCACCAGTTCAGCAGGAGTAAATCCAGTGCTTTCATGGGTAACAGTTCTTAGGGCAAACAGAGCTGGATATATTGCTTGCTCCCAATCACTCCCAGACTCCAAGCACAACACCTTTAAGACTCTTTTAACTGTTCGATGAAATCTTTCAATTGGATTACTTTGTGGATGATAGACAGAACTGTGAACTACTTTTATTCCGAATTTCTCGAGAAAAGTTGTACTGAGTGCGCTGGTAAAAGAACTTCCTTGATCTAACTGCAAAACCTTTGGAAATCCCATCCTACTAAAGATTTGCAATAAGGCGTCAACAACAGTCACAGATGTTATATCTTCTACTGGGACGGCATCAGGATATTTGGATGATAGGCACATCGCAGTCAACATATATCTTTTTCCACTTGGAGTGACTGGCAAAGGTCCACAAGCATCGACATTTATCTTGGAAAAGACTTCTTGAATCACTGGAACTATCTTCATAGGAGCCTTCTTTTTGTCAAAAGGTTTTCCAACGCGTTGACATCTTTCACAGCTTCGAACGTAGTCTTCGATTTCTTTATAACACTGGGGCCAAAAGAAGTGTCTGGAAAAGATGTCTTTCGTTTTTGTCACTCCTAAATGTCCCGATGTCCCCTCATGACAAAAGGCTTTCAAGTCATTTCGATACTTTTTGGGCACAACCAGTAGCAGTCTCTCCACTCCTGTCTTGTCCATCTTTCTCTTCACGAGTATTCCATTTTCTAGCTTTACCAATCCACCAACAGGTTCACCTGTATTTTCTTGCACTTTTTCCAAAAGCGATTTCAGCTCAGGGCATTCTTTTTGTTGATCTAAGAAAGTTTTGGAATCTACTTTCAACAACGCCAAGCCCTCATAGTTATCTTCTTTAGGTGGAAATGAAAACAGATCATCCTCATCAATTGTTATTTCGTCATTCTCGTTTTCCTCTTCGTCCACGACTTCTTCAATTATGTCTCCGACAGCTTGCTCTTGTGCTGCTTTACGTTTTTGAGCTCTTGTTTCTATAGCGTTAATCTGGTGAGGAACATCTTCATTCTTCATTGTCTCCAACAAGGCTGCTGTTTGGTTCCCAAGCAGATACCTTACTTTATCTAACTGGCATGGAACGACAGCTGCTTTAGTTATGACGTGTCCAAACTCTCCCTTCAGCTCCACTTCTGCCAACGGTAAGCAAACTAGAAATTCGTCCAATGGTTGTTGCACCCAAATGTTCTCTCCGGTTAACATTTCAGGAGTGATGCGGTTGCGGCACACAACATCGATGCTGGTTCCAGTATCTCGCAAAATAGGCATAGTGAATCCATTGACTTCAGCCATGAAGGTATATGGTGACATAACATCTTCGTCTCCTTTCTTTATAAGACGGTTGATGTCTGAAGTTCCTGCAGGTTTCTTCATCAAGGGACAGTCAGGCCTTAGATGTTCAGTAGAATTACAACGAAAACACCGTGGTTTCCTGCGTTTTTCAAAAGCTTCATTATTTTTACTTCTTTCATTTTCACTCTTCTCAACCCTTGGTTCGTTTAGAGGGGCCTTTGTTTCAGATTGATTTTTACCTCTCCATGGTTTGAAAGATTTTTCTTTTGATGGGAATGTCTTCTTCTTCATGAGCAGCCTTACGTTTTCGTATTCATCCAGTTTTTCTGCGACTCTTTCTGGATTTTTCATCTGGGTCCATTCATCGATGAAATGATTTTTAATTTCCAAACTGGTCTTCCGCTTCACTTGTTCAGACAAAATCAAATTGCACAAATCTTCAAAGGTGCTCACTTCTAACCCTCTTATCCATTCATAGAAATAAATTTTCAACTCGAACAAAAAGTCTTTCCAAGTTCCCTCCGGTCCTTTATTGTGATTATAAAAAAGTTGACGGAACTTTTCTGGCTTAGTTTGAATCTGTTCAGAAGTACCTTCTTAACAGCCTCGTAGTCTTCGTATGTTTCTTCCGGTTCTCGAGCGATGAGTTGGGCCATTTCCATTGGCAAGAGTCCCGTTAGATGAGACACCCATTGCTCTTCTGGAAGTCCTATTCTCTTTGCTGTTCTTTCGAAAAGGACTAAGTACAAGCTGATATCAGATTTGGAGTCATATTTCGTCATCGAATGGTGTATATCTTCTCTGTGTCTTGGAGCCTCGCTTATTCCATTTTTCTCCAATCTTAATTTTTCGAGAAGAAATTTGTTTTCCGACTCCTGTTTTTCTAGAAACAATCGATGCTCTTCTAGTTGTCTCGCTCTGAGCCTTTCATCTTCTTCTTGTGCCTGTCTTCTGGTCCTTTCGTCTGCTTCCTTCGTCAATCTTTCCTCGACAGCAGTTTGAAGAAAAACGACTCAACGAAGTCTAGTTCATAATGTTCACTACCTTTAATGGCTTCTTTCAAGGTTAAAAACTGTCGCATTTGCATCTATTTCAATGTTCATCTCAGTGGCTAAGTTTAATAAGTCCACTTTTCGACACTTTCCCCAAATTGCCATATTTATAAACAAAGAATTAACTACCTTTACCTATCAAGATATTAAAAAGCCTTTTTAAATATTTGAGACAAATCCACACTCTCGTAATGGACCTCATATAATATTAACTTTTTTAGCCTACTTTTCTTTTTTTAATTCGAAAGAATTAAAAAAATGAAAAAGTAGGTATTGACATGCGGTCGATGTCCGTCTGTCCGTCTGTCCTGTCTGTCCGTCCGTACCCCCCTTCCAAAATCGGTTCTAATCATCGGATATTAAAAATTCTTTTTTTGTTAGAAAGCTATAACCTCAGATACCCAACTTTCATACTTTTTGTCCGTCTGTCTGTACGTCCGGAGCGGACATAAATCTACTATCTGTCGGCGAATTTCCCATTGAATTAGCATTGAAATTCAATTTTGAGTCATTTAAATCACTGTAGGTATTGAAATGCGGTTGATGTCCAACTGTATGTCTGTCCATCTGTCTGTCTGTTCGTATGTCTGTCTGTTCGTATGTCTGTCCGTCTGTCTGTCCGCCTGTCTGTCCGTTTGTCTGTCTGTCTGTACCCCCCTTCCAAAATCGGTTCTAATCATCGGATCTTAAAAATTCTTTTTTTTTGTTAGAAAGCTATGACCTCAGATACCCAACTTTCATACTTTTTGTCCATCTGTCTGTACGTACGGACGGACATAAATCTACTATATGTCGGCGAATTTCCCATTGAATTAGCATTGAAATTCAATTTTGAGTAATTTAAATCACTGTAGGTATTGAAATGCGGTTGATGTCCAACTGTCTGTCTGTCCATCTGTCTATCTGTTCGTATGTCTGTCCGTCTGTCTGTCCGCCTGTCTGTCCGTTTGTCTGTCTGTCTGTACCTCCCTTCCAAAATCGGTTCTAATCATCGGATCTTAAAAATTCTTTTTTTGTTAGAAAGCTATGACCTCAGATACCCAACTTTCATACTTTTTGTCCGTCTGTCTGTACGTCCGGACGGACATAAATCTACTATCTGTCTGCGAATTTCCCATTGAATTAGCATTGAAATTCAATTTTGAGTCATTTAAGTCACTGTAGGTATTGAAATGCGGTTGATGTCCATCTGTCTGTCTGTTCGTATGTCTGTCTGTCTTTCCGTCTGTCTGGCCGTCCGTCTGTCTGTCTGTCCGTACCCCCCCCCCCTTCCAAAATCGGTTCTATCCATCGGATCTTAAAAATTCTTTTTTTGTTAGAAAGCTATGACCTCAGATACCCAACTTTCATACTTTTTGTCCGTCTGTCTGTACGTCCGGACGGACATAAATCTACTATCTGTCGGCGAATTTCCCATTGAATTAGCATTGAAATTCATTTTGAGTCATTTTAAATCACTGTAGGTATTGAAATGCGGTTGATGTCCATCTGTCTGTCTGTTCTTATGTCTGTCTGTCTTTCCGTCTGTCTGTCTGTCCGTCTGTCTGTCTGTCTGTCTGTCCGTACCCCCCTTCCATAATCGGTTCTATCCATCGGATCTTAAAAATTCTTTTTTTGTTAGAAAGCTATGACCTCAGATACCCAACTTTCATACTTTTTGTCCGTCTGTCTATCTGTACGTCCGGACGGACATAAATCTACTATCTGTCGGCGAATTTCCCATTGAATTAGCATTGAAATTCAATTTTGAGTCATTTAAATCACTGTGTTGCCAAATCAACAATGGCATGAGAAACTTTATTTATTTAAACATATTCGAAGCAAAATAATATTTTCATGAATCAGTTTGGAATGACGTCATAAAATGTAGCACAATTTGATTCTTTGATTATTCATTAATTATCTAACAAGAAAGCGGCAAGGCATACTTTTGCATGCAATTATGCTAAGTTTTAATTTACATTTCTTATTTTTTTAATGCAGTTTTGGAGTTTCATTACTTTTGTTATTAATGAATATTTAATTATTCCTCGAACTACAAATAAATCGCGAGCAGACGATAAATAATGTTTAATTGATTTGCGAAATAATAATAAGGAAAATAGTTGATTTTGGCTTTTAGAAAGTTTAAATTATTAGCTGGATGCTGTGTTTCGATTTTTTTTTTCTAATATGTATAATCTAGTGTAGATACGGCTTGTTGTGATTTTTACTGTTAGAAACTAGTTTTTTTTTCCCGATTAGAACTTCAGTAAGTATTTAAGTAACAGGAAAGTAGGCATATTTTAGTTCTTTATGAACTTCTTTTTTATAACATATCCTAATTCCCAAATAAAAGTAATAATTCTTAAAACATAAACCTTTATAATTAATAAATTTCTTTTTTAAAGACAAATAACAAGGTTTAATTTGATTTAATACAAGCAATTTAACATAAGCCTTCTTAAACATAAACCTTTTTAATTTAGTCAATATCTTTTTTAAGACAAATAACAATGGTTTAATTTTATTTAATACAAGCAATTTAATAAAACTTATTACGATATGAATTCGAAAAATATTTCAATTGCATAAATACACACTCAGGAATAAAGTAAAAATAAATAAATTTATTTGCGATTAATTTATTCTAAGAATATGTTCAATTTTATATTTTTTAATGCAAGAAATATAAAAATCACTTTTAACAGCATCCCTTACACACTCAGGAATAAAGTAAAAATAAATAAATTTATTTGCGATAAATTTATTATAAGAATATTGTTCAATTTTTTTAATTTTTAATGCAAGGAATATAAAAATTACTTTTAACAACATCCCTCTTTATGCATTCAATATTCAATAACAAAAGAGAAATAAAATGAATACACGAAATTATTTTTTCCAATAAAATAAAAATAGAATATTTGTAAGCACACTCAACAGATGTTTTCCTTTCTTACTTAAAAAAAACAGCATCAAAATAAATACAATCTTTATTTTACCACAGGAATAACGAATTCCGAAAACACGAACACCTGTCAATAACCTAATAAAAAAAAAGCCTTCGTAGCTTCGATATTTTTTTTAGTCAAACAGGAAGCTTTACTTGAGCCTTACTGTCCGCCATTTTTGTCCAGCGAACATTTTTTTTCAAAACCAAAACTTGATTAACTCAAGATTTTTTAAAACAGTATAATTAGTTTATACAGACAAATATTTTTTATAAGAAACAAATATTTTAATAAACACAAGTATTTTTTTCCCACGAATTTTGACAGTGTTGTCATTCAAAATAAAATTATTCTTGAATACACTAAAATTCTTATTTGTTATACGCTATCAAAACTTGAAAAAACACATAATTTTTTCAACAGTATAATTATTTTATACCTTTCAAATGTATGCAAAAAATATTTTTTTCCCAAAAATTTTAAACCGTGCTATCATTCAGACTTTGAATACACAAAATTCTTAAATATTTTTTTCTTTTTCGATATCAAAATACATACTTAGCAACAAAAATAACTATTACGCTCAAAGTAACTGAATTTCAACAATTAGCTAAACTTAATGCTAATATTAATAAATATTTTCCAAGCAAAAAAGTATTTTAGCATTCCCAATTGTATCCAGAAATTTTTGTTACCAAAAATGGCGTCTTCCAATAGAATTTTTACCACGTTACGAAATATTGATATCATACATAATTGTTTTCGAAGTAATTAATACAAAACTTTCTGTTTATCATATCAAAAACAACTCAAAAACTCAATTTCCAATGGATTAATTGACACCTTATTAAGTTTTTTTTTTTTTTTTACGAGTTAAACAGTTTTTTTTTGTTAAAACCAAAAACTAATTTCATAAACAGAGTTTTGTATTGACATTTCAATTACCACATTTTTTCGACACTGTTGAACGACAAAATTTGTATAGAGGCACTTACCCGGAATGACGGATTGATGTTGAAATCCCACATAGTTCCACCAAAAATCATCTTCCTGTATGTAGTAGCGTGATCAGGAGATTACCAATAACCAAACACAACAATCCAAACCAACGATGACAAGTCGATTAACGAGTCGATGTACCAAGCATTAACGTTTCATTTTTATTAGAAAACAATTTAGATTTAAAACCATTTAAACAGGTTCTTCTTAAACAACCTCACTCCATTTCGGACAAGCTCCTATTCGTCCACAACCACCAGTTCCAAAAATAGTTCTGTTCTCCTCCTGCTGCAGTCGGGAATAACTTCCAAGGTGGCCGGTGGGGCCACCGGCTACAGGTACGTTACAAGGGGTAATTGAAGGTCGTGTGCGCCCAGCCGGGTATGTGGTTTCGAACCTCGTTTTTTCCAAAGCGAGTGGGCCCCCGGGTTCTAATCCCGGATAGAAAGTGGATATTTTTGTGTTGTTCCTGATACATGCGGAGAGCGTGTCATTAAATCTGTCCTGTGGGCAGTTATAGCGCAGTAAACCATGGTGGCAGGTTGTCTTGAAAAAAATACGCTTCCCCTCCAGAGACTTTTCTAAATTGAGGGGTGGTTCATCTCAGAGTTTGAAGTCACGCCCCCTAACTCTCAAGGGTTTTCAAAGCATTGTACCAAAGGAAACAAACTGCACCCCATACTGCCTTCCAGGCTATGGCCCTGGAGACACACGCCAACAACAACAATTTTAAAAACCATGTAGTGCTACACACATATAGTTTTTTTTATCTTTTATATCTTTTTTTTTTAATGTATTTTCCCCTTTTTTCAGGCAAAAATTTTTTA
>JAFNEN010002678.1:0-14050 GCA_019343175.1 Oedothorax gibbosus
GTAAAAACCACTCCACCCAAAAATTCCCCCAAAAGGGTACAATAAAACCTTGTTCGCACAAAAACGGCCCTTTTTAACAATATGTTTGGGGCCCGGGTTTTAGAGGGTTTCCACTTTTTTCCCCCAAAGCCCTGGATTTTGGAAAAAAAAAACCCATTTCTCATTTCCAGTTACGTTTCTACCCAAAATGAAAAAGATTTTGGGGGTTTGGAGGGGCATTTCTTTGCAGACATGCTTCTCCGTTGCTGGGGGATGGGAGTTAATTCTTTGAGGGAACTTCTCGACAGCGCCTATTCACGACCCCCAGTTGGTGGAGGGGGTCGTTTGTTGGTATTTTGAAAAGGACCAGTTCTGATGAAATGCTCGGGTGTTTAGAACTGGGTTTGATTTTGGGTAGCTTCCAGCAGAACTTCGTTATCGACAAGCCGAGGGCCCGCCCAGATTTTGGGTTTTTCTCTTCAAGGGTTGTGTCCCCCTTCCCTTTAAAAACGCTTTAACCTTTTTAAATTTCAGTGTGCTCATTCACAGAACATGGCCCTGCAAAAATTTTAAATTTCTTTCGCCCCCTTGTTTCTTTTTTTTTTTTAAGCCCTTTTTTTCCCAAGGGGAAAATTCAAAATAAAAGAATTGCTAGCTTATCGTCCGCCATTTTAAGAGACTGAAAAACCCTAAAAAGGTGTGAAAAATCACCCCAAATCAAAAAACGTTTTATAAAAGGGCAAACTCCCTCTAAAATTTTTAGATACACTAAAAAAAAAAATTTAAAACCATTACTAAATTTGATTAACCAGAAACCAAATTTTTTGGTCGTATAGAGTTAAGTAGGTATTTTTTTACACTTTACCAAATGATTTGGTAACGAAAATTTGGTCCCAACTACTATGTAATTTTGTAGCTAATATAAAAAAATTTTGGGTAACTATCACAATGTTTTTGGGTTTTTCGTTACAAAAATATTTAGAAAACCCGTCCCAAACGAAAAAATTTTAAATTGCTATTAATTACCAAAAAAAATTTGTTTTAAAAAGGAAACCAAAAATTTTGGTTTTCAAATTTATAAAATGAACAAAAGTATTAGGTTATATTACCAAATATTTATTACAATCCCAAAAATTTTTGGTAAAACTTACCAAAAACCAATTAAAATTTGGTTATTTTAACCAAAAAAATTTTTTTTATTTTAAAACCCAAATTTTTGGGTTTGATATTTCCCAAAACGTTTTTAACGCATTTTATATTCTCCCCCAAATATTTGTTGCCCAAGTCCCAAAATTTTTTTACTATACAAAACCCAAAAACAATAAAAAGTATTTTTTTGTATATTCCCAAAATATTTAACCCAATTTTAAAAAACGCGGGCCACTTTAAAAAAAAAAAAATAGTTTGTTTAAAAAAACCCGTAATGAAGAAATTAAAAAGGGATTTTAAAAAACAGAGTTTTAAAATTTACCTTAAAAAAAAGGTTTAGTCTATTTGGACATCCGTCAAAATATCTATAGGTCCCTTTTCCCCCAAACAAAACTAGGAGTGTTAGCCTACTCAGGGGACTGCCTATGAAAATTGGGGTCAAAGGTGCCTAAAAATATTATAAACTAAGTCAAAACTGAACTATATTTTGTTTTTAAAGAAAATTTAAAGCTGTGTTTTCCACCCAAATTTAAAATTACTTAATTTCGGGTTTTTTTAAGAAAATTAAATTTTAAAAATGGAAAAAATTTTTTGATACCTGCAGAAAAAATTTTAAAAAAGTATTTTTATTTAAACTAAATTTGGTTTTGCATTTTTAAAAAAATAAAGCATTATAAACGGGCTTCCTATTTTTTTTTCGATTGAGTTTATTAATCTGGTACGATACTTCCCCAAAAATAGCACCCATGACTCAGTAAAACACCCCTAAAAACTATTTAAGTTATTTTTAAAATTGAAGGGAAAACATATAAAAAATTTTAAATTTTTTTAAAATTATAAACTTTAAAATATATTTTTTACTATAATTATCTGCACTCATTAGCGCGGGAAAAAACTAAAACAAAACCCAGAAAGTTAAAAAAAGAGTTTTTTATTTCAGAATAATAAAATACAAAAGGAAAAAGTTTTTATTTTTTTAAAACAAAGGTAAAAAGGCCCAAAAAAGTATTTTTTTTAAAAGAATAAATACAAAGATACAAAAAAGAAATGTCTTAAAAATTTTTTTTTTTTTTTTTTTTAATTAAAATTTTGACCTGAAATTTTTGACCTCGGTCCCAAATTCAGCCAAAAATCAGGAGTTAAGGACTTAAGGGGGATTTTCATCCACTTTATTCTCAAAAAAGCAAAACAACAACAAAAAATAAATTTTTTCGATTTCGAAATTTATACAATGAAAAATTTTTAAAATATAATTTTAATCTTGATTCTTTGGGTATTTTTAAAAAACTCTATAAAAATTTTTAATAAAAAAAAAATAAAAAAAGTGTTAAAAAATATAATCATCAAAACTTTTTAAAAATGAAGTATTTTAAAATTTTTTAAAATTTTTTTTTTTAAATAAAACCAAAATTGTTTTTGTCAAATTATGGGTTTAAATTGACTTTTTTTATGCAAAAATTTTAGTAAAATTTTGAAAAAAATTTAAAATTTTGAAAAGAGTCACAAAATCGTTGAAATTTCCCCAAAACAAAACGAAAAAGTTTTTTTTTAGGAAATTATATTAAAATTAAATTTTAGTTGATTATTTTTTCAACCCTGGGGAATATAAAATTTAAAAGAAAATAAAATTTTCCCTTTAAAAAAATTTAATATTGGAAAATTTTCCCAAAGCCAAAAAATTTTTACTTACAGAGAAATGTATAAAAAGTGGAATAAAACATAAATTAAAAATCAAAAATTTTTTTAAAAAATTTAAAAAAGGAACTGCTACCTGCCAACATTCCTTTGGGCGGGCCCGAGTCTCTTTTGGGGGGAGTGGGGGGGCGATTATTTACCAAATTTTATTGCGATTTATTTCCCAATCACTCAAAAATTTCGATTGCCGGTTATTCTTTTTTTTCAATCGGGCCCTCGAAAGGGAAAAAAACAAATTTTAAAACGGTCTTTTGTGGAAAAAACCCAAAAAAAAATTTCGATTTCACCCCCAAAACCTTTTGAATTTTAAAAAATTCCCTTTTGTTTCAAAATTTAAAAAAAAACAATTAAATTTACTCAGCAACCCAAAAAAAAAATTTCCAAAATAGCGGGCCTTTGGGGCCCCCCCGGGTCCGGGAATTTTTAAAGTAAAAAAGTACCTAAAATTTGATTGACTATTATCCTTTAACTAAAAAAAAAACAAACCCCGATCATACGCGATTACGCTGCGAACCCCTAAATATTTTTCGAGGAGTTGTGGTTTGGTTTTAAACGATTTTTTTTTAGAGAGAAAAATTTAAAAAAAAAAAAAAGATATCCTAAAGCGATTACGGTTTTCTACGTAACTAGCAAATAAATTTCTAGGCGAAGCGGGTGGTTGAAAAAACTGATCACAAGTAGAACTTTAAAAAAACACTAACCTTCTGCATTAAGCTTCTAAAGAGGGAAATATTTACTGGGCCCCTGAGGCTAGTTGGGCAAATCCATTCATCATAACTAGAAAATATAAAAGAACCCAAAAATTTTGCGATTTTCGCGGCTACTTAGCAATGTTTTTCAAGTCGTCGTGGGGAGGTTTTTCTTTTCCCCAGAAATAAAAAAATACTTTTATCCGCAATTTGGGGATTTTATTTCCCCAAAAAGAAAATACATCGTTTTGATTTTTTTTTTAAAAAAAACCCATTTTAAAACACCTTGTTTTTCTAGGCCGACGAACGATTGATTCATTAAAAAGCTAAAAAAAATTTTCTAATACCAAAGGGGAAACAAATCTCCAAAATAAATTTTTTATTTTTGATCCCAAAACTTAAACCGTAGTTTTTACTGTGTTTCCCTAACTCCGTATTTTTATTTCCCCCCTCCGTAGGGAAATTCCGAAATCCGTAGTAGTTGGCAGGGTTTCGGAAGTAAAACCCAACAAAAAGGGGAAAAAAAACGAGAAAAACGCCGACTTTTTAAAACCCAATGGGTATTAAAAAAATATATAAAATTAAAAATATATTTTAAAAAATGGTTTTATTGAGGGTAAAACCCTTCCCTAGCAAAAATTAAATATAACAAATGATTATGAAAAATTGGGAAAACTGAAAATATAAGAAAAAACTTACGTTTTTGAAGCACATGGAAAGTAAATGTACAGAGTATATTAAACTGATGTGACTAAATTAAAATTAGAAAAGGTTTAAAAAACTATTTAGCTAATATAAGCTACCATTTCCCGTATTTTTTCCCAAAAAACAAATTTAAAAAACAATAAATTATCTCTTACCCTTAAAAATTTTGTATGGAAAATCCCAAGCTTTTTAGTAAATTCGCACACCCCGCGTCCCCAAAAGTAAAAGTTGTTTTTTTGCCCCTCAAACACCCAGGAAATTTCCCCGCTCCAGCCAAACGGAGCGGCTAGATTTTGAGGGAAAAAGGTTTTGGGTAGGGAGTAAACAAATGTTTTTTTTAAAGGGCAAAAATTTGGTAAAACCCCAAGTAAATACTGATCAAACCCAAAAATATTTTTGGGAACGGTTACATACCTTTTTTTTTTCCGGGGTTTTGTCTACGCAGAAAAAGTAATTTGCATATTTTAAAATTCAGGCCCCCCAAACAAAGGGCCCAGTAAAATACGAAAAAAAAATTTTTTCTTGACCTGGAAGCCTTTAAAATTTTTCCTTTATTTGTCGCTGCAAGAAAGAAGACAGTATTTGCAATTTTCGCGTTGTTGAGTTATAAGCAACTACACATAAAAACAGATAATCTATCTTTTTTGAAAGTCAGTAAGCGCAATTGCACTTTTTATATTAACCCTTTCGGTTTTAAAGAAATAGGTTTTTTTTTCATTTTTTCACAACTTTAGCAGATAGGGTTTCCCTTTTTCCCTTCCAAACGGCAGGTTTTTCCCTTCCATTGGGCAGTTTTTTATAAAGTTTTTCCCCTTTTTTTCTCAGCGTTGGCTATGGTCGCTGCTTGACGGATAAACCGGGCAAGAACAACCTACTCCAGGACACCGAGTTCCAGCAGCCTCCTGGTCAGTTATATCCCGTGAAACGGGAATGCGAGTTTGGGGTTTGGGCCCAGTTCCAAAATTTTTCCCCCTTTCATGCCCGGGGTGCGGGGGCTGGGGGGGTAAGCATGGTCCCATAAAACCTCCTGGGGGGCAGGGTGGTTGCTTAAATCAACCCCATGCCCTGGGGCGATGGGACGGAGTGCGGGGGGTGGGAAAGGGAAGTGGGTTTTTTTTTTCTTTTGAGATTTTGCATACGGTTTGGTAAAATGTAAAAGCTAAACCCAACCCAAGGGCTTAAACCCCTCGCCAAACTGTGCGCGTAAAAGATAAGGTTTAAAAAGGGGAAACGGGTTCCCCTTTTTTCGGAAGTTTTTGCGTAAAAACCCCAACGCAAAAAGTCCCCCCAAACCTAAATCCCCTTTAAATCAATGGCTTGGTTTGTTTTTTGTTTTTTTGGTTTTTTGGCGTTGAAACTCGGTTTTGGTTTTTAAAAAATAACGCGACAAAAAAAAACTTTCGAATTTTAATACAAAAAATTTCAATTTGAAATCATAATATAATAATCGAAAATGTGGAAAAATTAAAAATTTTAAAAAAAAATTTTGCTTTAAAAAAATTTTAAAAAAGCTTCGAATCGTAAAAAAATTGTATTACCCCCCGTATGAATTTTTTAATCTAACCCCTTTTTTTTTCTGTAAAAAGTTTTTTTGTTTTTTTTTTTTTATTTAAAGATTAAAAAAAGTTGGGTTTCTTCCAGTTTGGAGTATTTTATTTTAAATTTCAAATTTTTTTTCCCAAAATTAAAAATTTTTTTTTTTTAATTGTAGTACAAACCACAAATTTCTTATTTGGGTTAATACTCATTACTTAAAAATCAACCTACACTTTCTTTCCCCTGTTTTTTAAATTTTTAAAAATTATTAAAATGGTGTTCAAAGAAAATTTAAAAAAATTTTTAAAAATAGTTAAAATTTACCCTAATTATAACCCAATATAAAATTTTTTTTTAAATAAAGTATTTAAACCCAAACCCCAAAGAGAGGCAAAGTGCTTTTTTTCAGCACTTTTTTGTTTCGTGTGTCCATTTATAATTATGTATACATTCCAATTTCTACAATTTGAAATAATTATTGAGGCAGTGGGACAGACAAATGAGTCTAGCTTTTATAAAATATTCCACTTTTTACGTTATAAACGTAATATTGAAGTTAAAATGGCATGGTCAAATTTTCTCTTGATATACTCAATATTAAATTATTCAGTGTTTGGATAAATGGTTTAAGTAATTTTTTTAGGTAAGGTAGTTGACCTGCTACCCTGCCAGAACAAAATAGATAGTACATTTCCAAAAGCTTATATACAACTCATTATGATGATTTTTTAAAAATCCAGATTAATTTAATAATAAACAAATGAGAATAACTTTAAACATTTAATAAAATATGATTTGAATTAAAATTGAAATCATATGTAGGGAATTTAATATATATTAATAACACTAAATATAATTTTAAGATCCGTGGTTAATTTTTAAACATAAAATTTATGTTTAATTTTGTTTCACAAAAAAAAAATAATAATACAGTGTCTTAAATAAATCATAATTTCATTTTGAAGTACAGGCATCGGTTTCAGCAATATTTTTCCCCCCATAAGAGAAACCATCAATTTTTAATCTTATTTATTAATTAAAAAAATATTTTCACACCTTGAATCTGATATAAGGAAATAATAAATATATAGGTTACTTTCAATACTAAACGTTAAGTGTATTCAGTAAATTACTGGAGGTTTGTCTATTAAGGAAGAAAAACGACCGAATTTACTTAGCTTCCTGAAAACAGGCGCAATGTTTGAACCCCTTCATATGATACATGTAAAATTAATACAATTATTAATATGATATATTAAGTACTTCTGTGTGATTTATGTTTATTTAAATTAAATTGGTTTGAATTTTGAATGAACGTTGTTTTAATTGACTTCAAAGGAACGTTACTATAGTTCCTATTTTCATGCTCATTACATAAAAAAACCTTCTAGATTGATTTTCAAAAAAAGTACCAATTTTTTTCATACCTAAGGGAGTTTACGTTGTATTCTTGGATATTTTATAGTGTAAAAATCAGAGTAAATCAATCTTTTTAATTTACTTATTGCAGGTAATAAAATATTGTTTTTACTTATGTTAAAAAACCCCGATTCAAATAACTTAAAATCGTAATAATTTATACAAAATTTATTAACTTCAACAGCTTGGATTTTTTTTTATTACGCCCGTCTAAACTCTCTCGAGCATACGACGCCTTGCAATCCAATACAGATGAGAAATAGCCCCAGAAAGTGGGAGAGTCACAAAAGTATCCGAAGAAACAGCATCCTGCAAGGCAGGACAGGAGAGAAGATGTTCACCAAGCATAGGAGCGGAAGCACAAAAAACACAATTCGGGGAGTCCGCAAGGCCAACCCTTTTTAAAAAAATTTTTTTAAAAAAATTTTTAAAAATTTTTTAAATTTTAAAAAAATTTTTTTTAAAAATTTTTTTTCCCTTTTTTTTCCCCCCCTTTTAAAATTTTTTAAAAAAAATTTTTTTTTTAAAAAAAAAAAAAAGGGGGGGGTTTTTTTTAAAAAAAAAAAAATTTTTTAAAACCCGGGTTTTTTCCCCTTTTTTAATTTTTTGGGGAAAAAAATTTTTTTTTTTTTGGTTTTAAAAAAAAAAAACCGGTTTTCCCCTTTTTTTTTTTTTAAAATTTTTTTTTTAAAAATTTTAAAAATTTTTTGGCTTTTTTTTGTAAGGTTTTTTTTAAGGAAAATTTTTTAAAAAAAAAAAAATTTTTTTTTTTTTTTAAAAAACCCCCTTTTTTCCTTTGTTCCCCCTTTTAAAAAAAGGGGGCCCCTTTTTTTAAAAAACCCCCCCCAAAAAGGGGAAAAATTTTTTGTCCCCAAATTTTTCCCCTTTTTTTTTTTTTTTTTTTTAAAAAAAAAAAAGGGCCCCTTTTGGGGGTTTTTTTTTGGGGGGTTTTTTTTTTTTCCCCCCCAAAACCCTTTTTTCCCCCCCAAAAGGTTTTTTTTCCCCCCTTTTTTAAAAACCCCCAAAAAAAAAAATAAAAATTTTTTTTAAAAAAAAAAATTTTTTTTTCCCGAAAAAATTTTTTTTCCCCCAAAAAAAAAAGGGTTTTTTTTCCCCTTTAAAAAATTTTTTTTTGGGGGGAAAAAAAACTTTTCCCCTTTTTTTAAAAAAAAAAAACCCCCCTTTTTTTTTTTTTTAAAAAAAAAAATTTTTTTTTGGGGGGGGTTTTTTTTAAAACCCCTTTTTTGGGGAAAAATTTTTTTTTTTTGGGAACCCCTTTTTTTTTAAAAGGGGGAAAATTTTAAAAAAATTTTTTTTTTTTTTTTAAAAAATTTTTTTTTTTAAAAAAAAAATTTTTTTTTTTTCCCCAAATTGGGGGAAAAAATTTCCCCCCCCCTTTCCCCCCCCCGGGGGGTTTGGGGGGGGAAAAAATTTTTCCCCCCGGGTTTTTTTTTTGGTTTTTGGGGGGAAAGGGGGGTTTTTTTTAAATTTTTTTTTTAAATTTTTTAAAAAAAATTTTGGGTTTTTTTTTCAAAATTTTTTTCTTTTAAATTTGGGTTTTTTTTTTTTTTTTAAAAAAGGGGGCCCCCTTTTTTTAAAAAAAAAAAAATTAAAATTTTTTTTAAAAAAACCTTTTTTTAAAAAAAAAAATTTTTTAAAAAAAAATTTTTTTAAAAAATTTTTTTTTTTTCCCAAAAAAAATTTTTTTAAAATTTTACCTTTTTAAAAAAAAAAATTTTAAAAAATTTTTTAAATTTTTTTTTTTTCAAAAAATTTTTTTTTTTTTGGTTTTTTTTTTTAAAAAAAAATTTTTTTGGTTTTTTTTTTAAAATTTTTTAAAAAAAAACCCAAATTTTGAAAAAATTTTTTTTTTTTTAAAAAAAAAATTTTTTTTAAAAAATTTTTTCGAGGCCTTTGGGGGGAAAAAATTTTTTTTTTTTTAAAAAAAAAATTTTAAATTTTTCCCCGGGGGGGGTTTTTTCCCCTTTAATTTTTTTTTTTTTTATTAAAAATTTTTGATTAAAATTTGGGGGGGTTTTTTTAAAAAAAAAAATAAAAAAAAAAAAAAGGGGGGAAAAAAAAAAAAATTTTTAAAATTTTTAAAAAAAATTTTTTTTTTTTGAAAATATTAAAAAAAAAAAAATTTTTTTTTTTTTTTTTTAAAAAAAAATTTTTTTTTTAAAAAAAAAAAAAATTTTTTTTTTAAAAAAAAAAAACCCCCCCCCCCAAAAAAAAAAAATTTTTTAAAAAAAAAATTTTTAAAAAACCCCAAAAAAAAAAACCCCAAAAAAAAAAAAAATTTTTTTTTTTTTAAAAAAAGGGAAAAAAAGGCCCTTTTTAAAAAAAAAAAATTTTTTAAAAAAATTTAAAAGGGGGGGGAAAAAAATTTTTTTTTTTCCCAAAAAATTTAAAAGGGTTTTTTGGGGAAAAAAGGGAACCCCCTTTTTCCAAAAAAATTTAAAAGGGGGGTTTTGGCCAAATTTTTTTAAAAAAAAAAATTGGGGAAAAAAAAAAAAAAAAATTTTTTTCCCAAAAAATTTTTTTTTCCCCCAAAAAAATTTTTTTTTTTTTAAAAAAAAAAATTTAAAAAAAAAATTTTTAAAAAAAAAAAAAAATTTTTAAACCCCAAAAAAAAAATTTTTTTTTTTTTTTGGGGGGGAAACTTAATTTGCTCTTCATAAATTTGATGGGGTCTTTTTTGCCCTTATTTATTAGAAAACCCTTTTAAAGCTTTAAAGCCCCTTTTTCCCCACGGTAATTTTTTTCCCAAGGGCGCTAATAAAATTAAAAATATCATCACAAAATTTTAAATTTGGGGTTGAAAATTTATTAAAAAACCTTGAAAAAAGGGGGAATTTAATTTTTAAATTTTAAAATATATCACATAAATGAATATTAAAAAAAAACTCCCAAAAACTTAAAAACCTTTTTAAAGGTAAAATGATCTGGGAAATTTGAAATTTTTTTTCTAAAAATAACCCCCGGTTCGAATCGTTACGTCAGGCAAGCGTTTTTCCCCTACCCCTCCATTTTCACGTTTCCTTTCCCATCAGCGCATACCCCTCCCCCGCATCTAAGCCTGGCAATTTATGTAGTCCCCTTAAGAAGAAAAAATTTAAACCCACTTTGAAAAATTAAAATCGAAATATAAAGGATAAACCGCCCCAAATCTGGCATTCTAAAAAAAAGGTCAACTAAAAAGCGAAGCGCCCGAGCGGGGAAATGGGGAAAAGGACCATTTCAAACTTCAATCAAGTGGTCGTTCCCAGGAGGAAGAGGGGTATGGGAGGCCCCAGTACCTGCGCTTTTAGCGCCAAAAAACCAAACCGCCGCATTGCATTTTGGGGGATGCATAATGAGTTTTTTTTTTCAAGACGGAATGCAGACGAATGAGGTAAAAAGCATGGAGTGTAAAAGATCTCTTGGTTTAATAATTGGGGGATCCTAAATTGGTTTTGGGGGGCCCAAGACCATTTTTCAACCTTTTTTTAATTTAAATGGGAGTTTAATTTAAATTTATCCTTTTAAATTTAATTTAAAAATATAAAAATTTACCCATTAAAATTAATTACAATCCATTTTATTAAAAATATATATTCATTGATGTTTTGGGTTTTCCCTAAAACAAAAACTGAAAAATAAAATGTTTTGTTTTAAATTTGAAAAGTATGCCTTATAATATTAACGAAATAAAAGCATTCAAGGATATATTTCTAGTTTTTTAAAAGGAAACTGTATATTCGAACATGCAACCCAAAATTTCACAATATTTTTTTTTTTTTTTTTTAAAAATTTTTTTGGGAAAACGAATAAGCTCTAACTTTCAAATGAACTTAAATATTGTTATAAAAAAAAACCCTTTTATTTTAATTAAAAAATCCTTTAAAAAAATCACTTGTTTCTACCTTCTTGGTTTAAATACATAAACAAAAAAATAAAAAAGTAAAATAGGAACGGTCACATTGAAAAAGTGTTTTTAATGAAACAAAATTTAAAACATTTGCAGACTTCGGGTTTTATTTTAAAAAAAAAACACGAAAAGGTAGAACATTTATAAAAATCCGATTCTTCAAAATGCTCTGAACAAAGTACACTGTGTTTTAAAGGGAAATTCCCCAATTGCCCTTTTTTTAACAGCTTTTCCAAATTCTTTTCTTAAAATTTCCTTTTTTGGGAAAACCAAAAATTTTTTAAAAAAGAAACTTTTAAAAAACAGAAAAAAAACTCTATTTAGCTTTTCCCTAATTTTTAACAACAAATAAAATTGCTATATGTAAACGGGGGCCAAAGGGTCCATTGGCGAACTTCTACTATCCCCTTCTTATTTTAACTTTTTATGAAAGTAGTCCCTTTTTTTTTTACATTTAGCGTTTTAAAATTTGAAATTAAAAAAATACGTAACTCAAAATAAAAAATTTGCCTAACTTAAATGAATTAAAAAAACCCAAAAACCATGCAAAAAAACCCAATAATCAAAGTTCCGGTACGATCAAAGTAGCAAAATATGGTTTAGAAAAATATATAAAATTTAAAAAAAATTGCAAGTGGTCATATAGGCCCCCCCAATTTTCACAGGGAACTCTTTCCTGCAATGAAATTTCCCCAACAATGTTTCATCAAAATTTTCCAAATTGCCATCAATATTGCAAAATTTTTTGAAAGTGTTGCCAGGGTATATTTGTATTTTATGGTCCCAAAGTTTTGCGGTAGCCCCACCAATTATTTTGTAAACTTTTTGGGGACCCTTAACCCAAAAACCGTGATTGTGCGGTTTTTTTTTTTTCTTGTCCTCCAAAAAAGCAAAGAAAAACTTTTTATATTATAAAATGCCAAAAAATTTGTATCAGTTTTTTAAAAAATGTTTTTTATAGGGGATGTCCCCCTTTAATCAACAATCAAAAAACCGAATTTTTTATTATGACAGACTTTTTAAAAAGCTTGCACATGGGAGCAAAAGCTAAGTTTTTAATTTTTCTAAAAGGTTTTTTTACCTGTAGTTAAAGAAATTTTTCCAGGGAATTTTCTTCGAAGATTTAAATTTTAAAAAATCCAAAGGCTACACAAAGGGCATTTTTAAAAAAGATTTTAAAATATAAACCAAAACAAATATGTAATAAGAAATATATACAAAATATAAAACTAAAAAAAAAAAATATACAACCTAAAACCAAATGTTATTGAAAAACCAAAAGGCAAAGGGCCCCCAAAATTTTTTTTTGGGTTTGGAATTTTAAAATGGAAATTTCCCAAAAAAATTTAAACCCCCAAGCCACTTGAATGTTTTAAAAAAATCAATAAAGTAAAATTTTGCAAAATACATAGCTACAAAAAGACTAGCTTAATTTTTTTAAAAAAAAATAAACAGTTTTAACCCAAAAATATTATAATAGACTTTTCCCTTTTAAACAAAAAATCAAAAAAACAGAAAGATTTATTATGACAGACTTTAAATGCTTGCACGTGGGTGCAAAACTAAAATTTAATTTAATAAAAGATGTTTTTAATGTAGTATGAAATACCCCGCAATTTTTTTCGAAGGGTTTATTGTAAAAAATCCAAAGGCTACACAAAGGGCATTTTGGAAATTTGATTAAATAAACCCATAAACTAAAACCAAAATAATTAAAATAATAAGGAAAATATATACAAAAAAATATACCGAAAACCCCAAAAAATACAACCTAAAACCAAACGTTATTGAAATTCAAGAGGGCAAGGCCCAAAAAATTAATTTTTTTTGATTTTATTTTTAAAATGGAATTAAAACCCCAAAAATCAAAACCCCAATGCCCCCCTTTAATTTTATAAAACACAATCATGGCCCAAAACTGGGAAAATAATAGCTACAAAAAGACCCTAGCTTTTTTTTAAAAAATAAGTATCAGTTTTTTCAAAACCATATTTTAAAAGACTTTCCCTTTAATCAACAAAACCCAAAACGAAGGATTTACTATGACAAAACTTATAAAAGCTTGGACTTTATGCAAAAAGCTAAGTTTAAAAATTTTAAAAAAAGTGTTTTCCCCGTTTAAACGTAATACCCGGCAATATTTTTCGGAAAATTTATTGTAAAAAATCCAAAAGGGTACACAGGCCCTTTTGGAAATATATTTTACCATAAACCCAAAAAAAACAACCTAAAACCAAAATTATTTGGAAAACACACACAATGCACAAATTTAACCACAATGCAAAAAATTGAAAGTAAGAAACCTGCAATCATAATAGGGCCCGGGATTTAATGGGAAAGGGCATGCTATCTTTAATCAAATAATTTTTGCCAAAAAATTTGTTTTTTAAAAGTATAAAAAAATTTAAAAAAGAAAAATTTATCTTACTTTTTTTCCATCTAACTAGTACACCCGACTGAACCCCCTGCACAGAGAGCAGGGCAGTTTTTTTTATAAAAGATGTTTTCCCACAATGCACTGGGTTTTTTTTTATGCGCAGAACTTTGGAAATTTTCTGGGCGGCAAACTTCAATTCCCTTTAAAATTTCGGGGCCTCTCCGTACCCCTCTCTTTCCCCCCCTGGTCGGGTTTCCAAAAGGCCGAAATAGAAAAAAGGGGAAAAAAGTTGAGTTGTCCTTCGTCAGTCCCCCGTGTGAGGACACTAAATTGCTTGGGTTTTTTTGGGTTTTTTTGGCGGAAACTATGACGTCCCGCCGCAATCCCTTTAAGAGTAATATCCTTCCCCAATTCAATCAAGGAAACTAATTCTAAATTTTTCACTCAAATTTTAAGGGGAAATAAGAACTCTAGAAAAATTTTTTTATTGGAAAGAATTGGGGGCCCCCAGAATCCACAAAAAAGAAAAAATTTTTTTTTTATCAAAAGTTTTTCCCCAAATTTCCCTTTAAAACCATACAGATTTTCATC
>JAFNEN010002679.1:5000-12651 GCA_019343175.1 Oedothorax gibbosus
CTTTTTGTTTGGGTATCCAACTGCGCCTTCAGAGTCAGAATTGGTGAGTTCTGTAGATTTCCCTTTGGGCATGAGGAAACCCCCCTTCGCCAATTAAGGAAATTCTTTTGGGGAAAATTTTTTTTAAAAAAGTCCCTTTTTTTGTCTTAAAATTTTTTATTTTGATTTTTTTTTCCCTAAGTCATGCCGCCCCGGGGGGAGGGCCCCCAAAAAGATGGGGGCCCCACTTAATTCACCATGGTGCACGAGGTGGGAGGGGCATATCTGCAACACATTTCCCTTTCCAGGAGTATTAAGTTTTGTTGAATTTTTGTTTTGAAAAAGGGGGCCCTTTTGACTGGCGCCTGTAGGTTTTTTTAAAAACTAAAAAAGCCACTTCAGGGGTTTTATGTTTTGAAACGCCCCCGGTTTAGCCCTTCGATAATCCTCTAAATTCTCTTTTGCCCAGACGACGGTTTTGCCTTCTTTTTTCAGTGGTTGAGTAATTTCCCTCAGCGGGGTTTAAAGAAGGCGACTGGCATACTCTATCGGGTGTTCTTCCGAACCTTGCCCTTTTGACTAAGGGACAGCCCCAAAGCGTAAGCTGATGCATCAGTTTCAAAAGGGGAAGGGTTGGCTCTCGGTTAGTTGGTTTGGGGGATTTGGTGGTGAAAATTAGGCTTTTCTTCAAGGAATCAAACCTGTTCTGCTCTTCCGAAACCCCAAGTCCAGGCAGTTCGTTTTCTTGTAAGATTGCTCAGTGGTTTTGGGGGATTCCTGCAAAGTTAGCTATAAACGCTGTACCAGCTGCATGCTGTAAAAAATGATTTGAACCTGCTTTACATTTTTCGGAGGGGGGAATATCCATAATGGCTGACACCTTGGAGGAACAAACTTAAATTTCCGGAATTGGTTTGTAATGTCCAAGGTATTTGACCCTTTCTGACAAACAAAAGTGACCATTTTTCACGATTTGCTTTAACTTGAATTGTTGAAGTCTTTTGAATACTTGGCGCAAAATCGTCGAGATGTTGTTCAAAAGTTGGGGACATGATAATTATGCATCTAAATAAGTAGTGTATGAACCTTTAGCCCAATTTCTAAAAAAATGCTATCAATCTTTGGAAAGTGTGCTGGAGCGGTTTTCAATCCGAAAGGCATTCGTGTGAAGCGATAAACTCCAAAGACACAAACAAAAGCAGTTTTATCCTTGTCCGGTGGATACATCTTGACCTGGTGGTAACCTGCTTTTTAGATCAATTGGGACATAAAGTTAGTCTCTGAGGCTTTCGCAGCAGGTCATCCATCCTCGGTAAGGGATAAGGATCAGATTTAGTGCTGCATTTAATTTTCTGTAGTCTACGCATAATCGGAATTCTCCATTCGGCTTAGGAATTAGCACAACTGGTGCCGCATAAGGGGAGTCACAACTCTTCTATAAATTCCAGAGGCAAGTAGAGAGTCCAATTCCTTCTTGAGCACCTCCTGGGCGCTGGTGACATGCGATACGGTGTAGTGGCCACCGGGGGTGCATTTCCGGGTCAATACGATGCTCCATATATGGTGTAGGGCCTCCCCTGAATTGAAGGTATCCTGGAATTCCATTATTAACTTGTTCAATTGGTTCGCTGCTTAGGGGCAAGCCTTCTCCTTCCTCTTCTCGAAGTTGATATTTGATTGGTGGCTCAACCTCTTCAATCTGGGATGTTGCTAAGTCTTCCAGGCATTACGCCCGGTTCAGGAACATCCTGTTGTAAGACTTCTGGTTCTGGAACAGCTTCTTACTTGGCCGTAAGAGGCTAACCGGAATATCTTCCTGGAAGTGAATCTTCCGCTTTGGGTTCTCACAGAAGTGCCAATTTCTGTTCCTTCATGTTGAGTACGATACCGTCTTTTCCAGAAAGTCCGTCCCAAGTTAGAGTTCGATTTCCTTTTACTTGGCAGAGCCAGAATATCCAATGGTACGGATTATCTTCAATCCTAATGTTCACTGTGGCGGTGTACGCTTCTTCCGGTGGATTTGCATCCATTTGCCCAATGTCATTGCAATTTTTGTGGGTTGGAATTTCACACCATTGTGCAACAGACAGGAATATAAATCTCTCAGCGACCGATCTGGAAGCGCCAGGTCTCCCACAGAACTCGAGCATTTACCCCTGATATGTTGGTGTCAATCAAAGCCAGAAGGTGAGTTTGTTTTGTAGTAGGTGTGCATAGTCAAGAAGTTGACAGCAAACTTTCATCTCTTCCTGGTGAACAGGTGGGACATTTAGTTTTAATCACGCCTATTTACCACAGCCATAACAGCTGACAGTTGGCCTTTCCACATTTCCGTTTCATTTCTAGGGTTAGAGGGAAACGTTTTATTTTCTGTGGACCAGGTTTAGAATTTCGGTTAAACTCGTTACCTTGGACGACACTTCGGAAATTCATTTCCTTCTAGGCTCTTGAGAATGTAGCCTTTTGCCTTACGCTTCTAACTTCGTCGTAAGAGTCCAAACTTGTTCGCAAGTTCAAAGGATTTACCAAATCCGACCAATTGTCCAGGAAATGGTCTCTGACATCGGGTTGGAAATCGCGACGCTTAATTGATCACTGATCATCAAGTCACCCCCAGAGGTTAAACTCTGTTATTCCAAGTCCGATATCCATCCGTCAAAAAAGTTCTGCAAATCAAAGTAGAAATCACGCCACGTAGTGTCAGGGCTTCTGCGATTGTTGCGTAAACAACTGGCGAAACTTCTCGGCACTCATCTTAAAACGCTTTTAAAAGAATTCGCTTCCACATAGTCGTATTCCTGAACATTTTCTTCACTTCTTGAGCAATAAGTTTAGCGATGTCTTTTGGGAGAAGACCGACCAAGTACACAACCCACTTTGGACTGGTATCTTTAAAAATGTTAAACTGTCTTCGAATAGGTTCAGGAACAGGCTGATGTCATCACTTTTTTGCATCGAAGCTAGGAATTAACTTTTCGAATCCAAAATTTTGGAAACCCTGTGTGTCGGTTTGACAAAGCAGAACCCGATGAAGAATTCGGATTTTCCAAATGAGATTGCAATCTCAGTTTTTCTGTTCGAATGATCGTTCTTGTTCAAGATTCAATCGTTCTTGTTCAAGCTTCAATCGTTCTTGTTCAAGCTTCAATCGTTCTTGTTCAAGCTTTTCTTCTTTTTCTTTAGCAATTCTCAATCGTTCTTGTTCAAAGTTTTCTTCTTTTTCTTTAGCAATTCTCAATCGTTCTTGTTCAAGTTTTTCTTCTTTTTTCTTTAGCAATTCTTTCTACGATGATTTCTTCAAGAAGTGTTTTAACATATTCAAGTTCTTCTTTATAAACTTCACTTTGGTGAATGTTGTTTTTATTTCTATGACTTTGTTATTTACATCATACTCTTTATATTTAAGTCATCAGCTAACCTTTGCAAATCAGACTTTTTGCCTTTAGCAAAGAATGACATGGTATCAATGTAAATCTTCTAAGGTATCAAATATTAAGTCAGACTTAATATATACTTGTATACTTTGTTAACAAAATTGCTAAGCAGGTTGTCTAGCTTTTATTTTAAAAGTTCAAAAATATTTTCCTCGTTGCAAGTATGAAAACATTATTAGTAACAATTCACTATAAACCTCATAAAGTTAACAGGGATAAAAAAAATAATATTCTCAGGTACTAAAGGAGGTATACACATGGAATTTTATAAAAAGAAATTCCTATCATCTTGGATTTATTTCGCCCCGAAATGTTCCCAAACCAAATTTGAAATTGGATAATTCAATTTTCCTTTAGTTCCTGATTTCACAATTAGCAAGACAGCGCAAAAGGGTTTTACTTATCTTTCTTTCTTCTCGGCGACCTTCCATAACCAAACCGTGGAAAAAGTCGCCATTCTTGCATCGTTTCACTACGTTGAAAATAAGAGGATGCTAACTTCTTCTACAAGTTCACCAAATAACTATTTCAAATATCGTAGAGATCGGGCCCACGTTGGGCGCCAATTTATAGCAATGTTACTTGAATTCAGTGAACATAAATGAGAGAAATACAGATGAACTTAACTTTTATTTTAATTCACAAAGCCCAAAAAAAAAACAAACTTTTCGAAAAAGCAAAAAAGACAAACTGATTTTTTTTTTTTTTAATAGAAACTGCGCGAGACGTTTTAGTTGAGTCGTTGCGAGAGGAAAATGTAATAATTACTCTCGTGAAATAATCCTGCACAAAATAATAATACAAAATAAGTTCGCTACAGTTACCAAATTTTAGGTTTCCAAAAGAGGAAATTTTAAGAAAAGAATGGGTAAAAGCTGTCAAAAGGGACAATGGGAATCCTTCAAAACACAGTGACACAAAACACACCACTGTCTGTATTCCTATAAGCAAAAAGCAGCTTTTCTTTATAAGGAATATTTTCATTTATAAACGATTTGCATGAATCCCAATATGCATTCCACTTTTAACTCACTGTGACATCTTGGCACTTCCATTACCTGTTCCAACATCTCGCACAGGGCGAGTGAATCAAAACCTCCTTAATGTTTTTAAAGGACTATAATGAACTTAAAAAATTGGTATTAAATTTATTTGTTGTATTAAAAATTGTGTATTAAATTTATTTTGTTGTATTAAAAATTGTGTAAAATTTATGTCATCATTTTTTGGGCTTAAAAATCCGTAACTTAAGTTCCCATTTTAGCTCATTCATTATTGTTAATGTATAATTTTAAATCTCTTATACCCTTGAATTTCTTAAGGTAATTGACATCTTCTCTCAAAATAAAGAGGGTTTTTTTTAATATTGGCAAATGTAAGTTTATTTAAAGCATTTAGTTAGCAAACTATTTAAATCGCAACTAAATAAAGAATCAATAAGAGCTATTTATTCTGTCTTTTATATCACTTGTGAACTACTGAATTGTTTTTTTCTTATTCCTTAGAATTTTGAAGGGGTTTTTTTTGTTAATTTTATAGTAATTATGTTTACATTCTACCTATGTGTTATATTCTTACACATTACTCTTGTGCTTAGAGCCAGAGGTAACTTGGTTGTGTTTTCTTTAATTGTGTCGTCAATATAAACAGAAGTCTTCAAATGTCTTCCAGGCAAATGTTAATTTCGGTTTCATTAAAAACACTTTTTCAATGTGACTCAGTTCCTATTTTACTTTTTGATTTATTGTTTATGTATAATCCAAGAAGGCAGAGCAAGTGATTTTAGATGGATTTTTTAATAACTAAATGGTTATTTTATAACACATATTTAAGTTCATTTGAAAGTTAGAGAGCTTATTCGTTTTCTAAATGAATTTTTAAAAACTATCGTGAAATTTAGGTGTTGCATGTTCGAATATACAGTCCTTGAAAATCTAGAAATATATCCTTGAATGCTTCATTTCGTTAATATTATAAGGCATAGTACCTTGCAATTAAGACAAAACATTTTATTTTACAGTTGTGTTTGAGCAAAACCCACACATCAATGAATATATGTGTTATAAATAGATTTTAATGGATAATTATTATATTTTAATTAATTTAAATGGATAATTAGTTAGCTCCCATTAATTAAAATGGTTAAAAATAGGTCTTAGCTCCTCCAAAACCAATTTCTGGATCCGCCAATTATTAAACCAAGACGATCTTTCACACTCCATGCTTTCAGCTCATTCGTCTGCATTACCGATCTTGGAAACCGAAACTCATTATGCATCCCAAGATGCAATGCGGCGTTGGCTTCTTTTGTGCGCTACTGCGCAGGTACTGGGGCCTCTCCTTACCCCTCTCTCCTCCCTGAAAAACGCCTCCCTATTTTTAGAGCGGAGTTGAGGATCCTAGCAGCAACAAGGCCACGAAATAAAACAACCATTACACTGTTATCACAGCGCAGTTACTGGCCGATAGGGGAAAAATTGGTAAGCAGTGTCAAAAGTATATGACACATTCCACCGACTAACAGTATACAGAAGTCCGGACCGAATGCCCGTGCAGACCGTCGGACAAAAAGTATAAAAGTTGGGTCTCTGAGGATGGTATCTGACCTTTCCAACAAAAAAAAAGAATTTTTAAGAACTGATGGATAGAACCGATTTTGGAAGGGGAATACGGACAGACTGATGGGATGGACGGATAGACGGATTTATCGTCACACTGTCAATACCTACTTTTGTCATTACCTACACACATTATCAATACCTGTTTTCTTTTAATTATTTCAAATTAAAAAAAGACAAGTAGGCTGAAAATCCACAATTAATCCCTCACGGTTTGTGGCCGAGTTAACAGGGACAGACGTGTATGTTTAATTTGTGGACTTGCAGCAGCCGCATTCCGCCAAACAAACCAAACACCTTTCCAAGCAAACCGAACTCCTTTTCGTTTCCACTCGACGTTGCAAGTAGTGGACAACTCAACACTTACCGAAAGCAGGTCGGTGAAATAGACTCCCGCTCATAGACTCCCGCGGCATTCCTTCCTTCGCCGTTAGACTTTGCGGTCGCTCTCTCGAGCTCTGCTACGAGCTCTCAACGAACACAAACTAGTTTTTATTCTTAACAAAGAAATTGTAACTTTAACAATGAGCTTTATATAACTTTTACCTAATGTATAAATGGAGTCGTAATAATATAATTTCAAGTGAGATGCAGTTTTATAGTGGTCTTGCAGTGGTGACCCTCCACGTGAAGTGAACGCAACCCTACCTGGATTAAGGGGCCTGCACATTATAGGTAAGACATTTCGTCCTCCTTTTCCGGCTTTTATTTGTGCTCGTCTTTTTGTGCCTGCTTGCTTTAAACTATTTTAAAATGGCTAACGTAAACGGCGATAACAACGAAAACGAAACACAAAGTAACTCTACCGAAACTGTTGCAAACGCACAAGTCGCGCGCGTAGGCGTTAAAATACCTCCGATCTGGAAGAATAACATTAAACTATGGTTCATCCAGGTCGAGAGCAACTTTAGTTTAGCTGGCATTACACAAGATTCGACCAAATATAATACGCTTGTCGCGGCTTTGGATGCAGAATGTTTGACATCCGTGTCAGACATATTATTTACCCCACCGGAAAACGACAAATACGAGGCATTAAAAACTAGACTAACGAACGATTTTTCAGACTCTGAAACAAAACGTGCTCAGAAACTTTTGTCAGCCCTACATTTAGGCGACCAAAAACCGTCTATGCTATTAAGACAGATGCGTGGACTAGCTAACGGGGCACTTAACGACGAATTTTTAAGAAATTTGTGGATGCAAAGGCTACCCCTAGAGATTCAATCAATACTGTCAGTTAGTTCGGAAAAGCTCGACAGCCTTGCACTACTGGCAGACAAAATTTCTGAAGTACGTTCGGACTCAAACAGCATCAACGCAGTTGGTCAGGCAGCCAGCTCCACACCACTCCTCTCGAAACCTAATTTTGACCCAAATGCATGCGCAAGTATCCAAACGACTAGTAACGAAATATCGGCCTTAAAAGAACAGGTCCGAAATTTGAGTGAACAAATAGAGCGCCTCTCGCGACAACAAAACAGGGGACAGAACTCTAGGCGTAGGTTTAGCAAATCTCCTTTTAGAGGCAATAACAATCGCCGACGAAATTTCCCGAACGAATCCAGTGACCTATGCTATTATCATGCAAATGAAAAAAAAAGCCCGAAATGCGTACAA
>JAFNEN010002680.1:0-14999 GCA_019343175.1 Oedothorax gibbosus
AAAAATAACCATTGATCTTAAAAAGATTTGTTATGATTTTCGATTTATTAAACGTTTTATAAATGTTTCTTTGACTTAGTAAAATATTGAAACAAATTAAGGTTTGCTAAATTGCAAGGATAAGGGCCTTAAGTATCCCTCAATGCCATGATATAACGAGCATCAACTCATCTCTACTCAGAATTACTTTTGATTTAATATGAAAAAGGAGTGGGGAGAATTTAAATAAATATTCTCTTACATAACCGTAGTTAGTACAATAATACCAAAGCAGAATTTGAACATCAAAAATTTAAGTCTAAGATATAATAGTGTGAAATATACTTAAAATTATTTGTTTTGGGGGGATATCATGAAAGAGGCCCAGTGGCTTAGTGGTAGTGTCTAGCCACGTTACTGGTCCGGGGATCGAATCCCGAATCGGGCGGGGTTGACCCATCCTTTTATCTATTAAGTGGGTCGTTACAAGGGGGACCAAGCATGCTTGGGAGCTAAACACCGGGGGTTCCGCGTGAGGCTGACCACCTTACCGGGATATCTGCCTAGCACCTCAGAGCCCTAAGTCACGTAAGCTGAAATGGGCACGACAGGCCTTGGCCCTCTAAAGGGCTATTGCGCCGAAGAGTTTGGTTTAGTTTAGATATCATGAAAACGACACTTCTTATACTCAACATTCAATGAAGATATCCTTTTTTGACGCCGTATTAAGTATACTCTTCCTCTTGTTAATGCAAAACTATCAGAAAATTTGTAACTATGATACTATCAACTTGTTTATGATTGTGGAGGTTTAGTACTCATATAACAAAGCACTCGTCCTGTTTCTTTGTCGGTCTACTTATACAATATTGACTTGACCTACTTGACTTAAGTCTCTTAACGCTCAAGTGGCGCATGAGGCCACTATACAATATTAGATTTTCGTTTATATATACTGTGTCTTATAGAATAATATTACTTTTTACAGTGAAGTAGTAGTATTCTTGGCCGCCTTGAAATGGATCAACCATGACTTTCTCCAGCGTGAAGAGTTCATAGTGGAAATTTTTAGATGTATCAGATTCACGGAAATGACCATGCAAGAGATCGTCGCCTGTTTCCACCCTCCCATCTTACCAGGCGTCGTGGAAATGACTGAAATTAAAAAGATGCTCTTAAACGCCACATGGTGAGTCTTGTCCTCATTGCTTTGCCTAACATATGACTTAAACCCCTCACAAACTTATATTTTTAACCACAATTAAACTTCAGAAGTTAATGTGTCGTCAAGGTAACGAGTTTAACCGAAATTCTAAACCTGGTCCACAGAAAATAAAAACGTTTCCCTCTAACCCTAGAAATGAAACTGGAAATGTGGAAAGGCCAACTGTCAGCTGTTATGGCTGTGGTAGAATAGGCGTGATTAAAACTAAATGTCCCACCTGTTCACCAGGAAGAGATGAGAAGTTTGCTGTCAACTTCTTGACTATGCACACCTACTACAAAACAAACTCACCTCTGGCTTTGATTGACACCAACATATCAGGAGTAAATGCTCGAGTCTGTGCAGACACTGGCGCTTCCAGATCGGTCGCTGGAGAGATTTTATATTCCTGTCTGTTGCACAATGGTGTGAAATTCCAACCCACAAAAATTGCAATGACATTGGCAAATGGATGCAAATCCACCGAAGAAGCGTACACCGCCACAGTGAACATTAGGATTGAAGATAAATCCGTACCATTGGATATTCTGGCTCTGCCAAGTGCAAAAGGAAATCGAACTCTACTTGGGACGGACTTTCTGGAAAAGACTGGTATCGTACTCAACATGAAGAACAGAAATTGGCACTTCTGTGAGAACCCAAAGCGGAAGATTCACTTCCAGGAAGATATTCCGGTTAGCCTCTTACGGCCAGTAGAAGCTGTTCCAGAACCAGAAGTCTTACAACAGGATGTTCCTGAACCGGGCGTAATGCCTGAAGACTTAGCAACATCCAGATTGAAGAGGTTGAGCCACCAATCAAATATCAACTTCGAGAAGAGGAAGGAGAAGGCTTGCCCCCTAAGCAGCGAACCCAATTGAACAAGTTAATAATGGAATTCCAGGATACCTTCAATTCAGGGGGAGGCCCTACACCATATATGGAGCATCGTATTGACACCGGAAATGCACCCCCGGTGGCCACTACACCGTATCGCATGTCACCAGCGCGCCAGGAGGTGCTCAAGAAGGAATTGGACTCTCTACTTGCCTCTGGAATTATAGAAGAGTGTGACTCACCTTATGCGGCACCAGTTGTGCTAATTCCTAAGCCGAATGGAGAATTCCGATTATGCGTAGACTACAGAAAATTAAATGCAGTCACTAAATCTGATCCTTATCCATTACCGAGGATGGATGACCTGCTGCAGAAAGCCTCAGAGACTAACTTTATGTCCACAATTGATCTAAAAGCAGGTTACCACCAGGTCAAGATGTATCCACCGGACAAGGATAAAACTGCTTTTGTTTGTGTCTTTGGAGTTTATCGCTTCACACGAATGCCTTTCGGATTGAAAACCGCTCCAGCAACTTTCCAAAGATTGATAGACATTTTCAGAAATGGGCTAAGGTCAATACACTAGCTTATTTAGATGACATAATTATCATGTCCCCAACTTTTGAACAACATCTCGACGATTTGCGCCAAGTATTCAAAAGACTTCAACAATTCAAGTTACAAGCAAATCGTGAAAAGTGTCACTTCGTTTGTCAGAAGGTCAAATACCTTGGACATTACATCACAAGTTCCGGAATTGAAGTTGATCCTGCCAAGGTGTCAGCCATTATGGATATTCCTCCTCCGAAAAATGTAAAGCAGGTTCAATCATTTCTACAGACATGCAGCTGGTACAGACGTTTCATAGCTAACTTTGCAGGAATCTCAAAACCACTGAGCAATCTTACAAGAAAACGAACTGCCTGGACTTGGGGTTCGGAAGAGCAGAACAGCTTTGATGCCTTGAAGAAAAGCCTAATTTCACCACCAGTCCTCAAACAACTAGACGAGAGCCAACCCTTCCTTCTGAGAACTGATGCATCAGCCTACGCTTTGGGAGCTGTCCTTAGTCAAGGTCAAGGTTCGGAAGAACAACCGATAGAGTATGCCAGTCGCCTTCTTAATCCAGCTGAGAGAAATTACTCAACCACTGAAAGAGAAGCGCTAGCCGTCGTCTGGGCAACAGAGAAGTTTAGAGGATATATCGAAGGAGCTGAAATCCGGGTCGTTTCGGATCATCAACCGCTGAAGTGGCTGTTGAGTTTGAAAACACCTACAGGGCGCCTAGCTCGATGGGCTCTACAAATACAAACATTCAACTTAAAGCTTGAATACGTGCCTGGAAAAGCAAATGTAGTTGCAGATATGCTCTCCCGACCTCAGTGCACACATGGTGAATTAGAGTGCGAGTCCTGTGCTGTTATGGTGGACCTCCCCACCAGGTCGGCTAGTGACATTAGGGAAGAACAACTCAAAGATCAAAATTTGAAGACAATAATAGAGACTTTTGAACAAAGTTCCAAGAACGAGAATTTCCTTAATTGGACGAATCGCGGTTACCTCATGACCCAAGGAGTACTCTACAGATACTCACCAGATTCTGACTCTGAAGAGGCGCAGTTGGTAGTACCCAAACAAGAATGGGACAACATTCTAAAAGAACATCATGATGCCCCAACTGCTGGTCACTATGGTGAGGAGGGGACATTTCAAAGAATCTCCAAAAGATACTACTGGACAGGAATGAGATCCTTTATCTCCAACTACGTCAAGAAATGCCCTGATTGCAGTAGATATAAAGCCGAAAATCAGAAACCGGCTGGACTTTTAAGAACACCAGTGTATTCCCAGCGTTTTGAGGCTTTGGCAATTGATCTTTTTGGCCCACTACCCGAAACACCAGATGGGAAAAAATGGATATTCATCGTGGAGGATACATCAACGAAATGGGTAGAACTCTTCGCATTACAAGAGGCCACAGCCCGAGAGTGTGCTATAACCTTGCTAGAAGAGGTAATTTTAAGATATGGACTACCGAGACGTCTCATTTCTGACAATGGCTCTCAGTTCGTCAGTGCAGTGATGCAGCAAATCTGTAATCTACTAGACATTGCCCAAATTCTTACTCCAGTTTATTGCCCTCAAGCTAACCCAGTTGAGAGGAAAAATAGAGATCTAAAACCTCGAATTGCAATCTTAGTTGGAAACGGCCTTCATACAGTCTGGTCCGAAAAGCTGCCAATGATTAGATTTTCCATGAATACTGCCCATTGCTCCTCAACTGGATATTCTGCTGCCTTCCTACAATTTGGAAGAGAACTGCGCACGCCAGATGACGTGAATCATGACTTACGCAGTGTAATTCACAACGACAACTTCGTAGCGGAAATCACACCATACCTGTGTAAGTTTGCAAATTTGAGTCGGGAGATAAGAGACCGAGTGGAAGAAAAACAAGATCAGCGAAAGGAGTATGCAGACAAAAAGCGCAGAAATGCAGTACAGTACGCACCTGGCGATAAAGTCTGGGTCACCACTCACCCTATAAGCAGCAAAGCTAACAAGAAATCTGCCAAGTTCATGCCACGACGTGACGGACCGTATATAGTGAAAACTCAACGCTCGCTAACCAGCTATGAAGTGGCAAATCCAAATAATCCGGACGTGCCATTGGGAGTGTACCACACTTCCGCTCTACGCCCTTGCCTTGAGTCTCCCGACAACGGGAGCCCTGTAAACCCTCTACGCAAGAGAGGTCGTCCCAAGAAGAACTGAACAAGACACTCTTGCTGGATCCTTGCCGGGACGTCAGCGAATCCAGAGGGGGAGTCTGTAGCGAACTTATTTTGTATTATTATTTTGTGCAGGATTATTTCACGAGAGTAATTATTACATTTTCTCTCGCAACGACT
Source organism: Oedothorax gibbosus (assembly GCA_019343175.1). Classification (NCBI taxonomy): domain Eukaryota; kingdom Metazoa; phylum Arthropoda; class Arachnida; order Araneae; family Linyphiidae; genus Oedothorax; species Oedothorax gibbosus. Next base: position 4,933 of record JAFNEN010002680.1, read on the forward strand.
CAACTAACGTCTCGCGCAGTTCTATTTTAAAAAAATCAGTTTGTCTTTTTTGCCTTTCGAAAAGTTATGTTTTTTTGGCTTTGTGAATTAGAATAAAAGTTAAGTTCATCTGTATTCTCGCATTTATGTTCACTGAATTCAAGTAACATTGCTATAATATTTTATTTTTAAAAAAATGAAAATCATACAACTGAAAAAATTATGCGTGATAAGTTAAATTACACGAAAAGAGAGAGACGAATTTTTAAAATGTAAAACGCTGAGATGCTGAGTTAAACAAAGTGGAAGTAAAGTTTTAAAAAATTTCAAATGTCGTCCAAATTACATGACTCGAAAATAATGTATTAAAAGAGGGACCTGTGACAGTTTGAAAGATAAAAGTTTGATGCTTTATTTATAAAGTGTCAGACAATTTTATATATTTTTTCATATTTGAGAACAACGATCTCTAGAAAACCCCTTAAGTATAATACGTAAAATTACAAAATAAAATACTACTCAATTCTACTAGTATTTACTTAGGTAACCAGTAAAATGAGCAGTTAAAATTCTAACAATTTGGCAAGAACTATATTTTTAAGCAAAAGTAAAATTGTTGACTGCTTTTTTTTTCAAATTACAACGTACTTCTATTGTTAATGAGACATAATGATCCTGATCAGTTCCCCAATAGCATATCAAACTGTTATATTTGTGCATTATTAAATTATTTAGTTAGTAATTTTAATTGATCTAAATTTAATTTGTATTTTTTATTCTAGTTACCTGTGTGCGAGAGCCGTTCATCAAGAACATTTATTTGACAAATTAAGATCTGCTCCAAGAACTCTTCTTTTGAAAGAGAAGTCCATCACGTTATGGGTAAGACACGATGAAATTTATATTTTCAATTTGAACTGTTTTTAACCCTTTTATATGCCGCAAATTAAGTTTTAATTTTAATTATTTGTCTTTGAACACTTTAATGATAGCTATTGCAGTTAATTAGAATATAAAAGGGTAAAAAAAATAGTTGGAAATAAAATGTACTTTATTTCCTGAATTTATTTTCTTTTTTCCTCCTTTTTACTTATAATTTCTAAATTGCACTGACTAAAATGCAATTTGTTGAATGAATATGTGTTACCTTTTTGATCGTTAATGTGTTGAAACCGCATACTGCAATTAAAAAAGCCCCACTAAATCCATTTTCCTCCGCAAGAACAATGGAAACTAAAAAAAACGGCCTATTATAGGTCGGCCGTTATTTTAGTGATGCGTGGACTCGAACCTGAGACCTTCCGCATGTAAGGCGAACGCCTTAACATCCGCAAAACCCATTGAATTATGTCATTTAACATGTATTTTGAATGTTTTGTTTTTATGGCAGGTATTTTAATGGCCTGATCTACCTAACTTTTGACTGTTAATCGCAAAGTTGTTCGTGTCATAAGTTAAATACCTGCCGGATATACTTTATTATAAATAAACTTATCAAACAGTGGCTGATTATTTGCTGATAGTTTTCGTGCTTAGTTAAGTCAATGCTGTAAAGGAAAATTTCTTTTACAGAACACTGACATCTTCGACCCCAAGTACAATGAGAACTTGTCTGCGACCAAAATCCAAGCAGCGTACAGAGGGTACCGAAGCAGAAAGAACATGTCAAACCATGAGGATCCAGACATTCAGAAATGGTATTCAGATTACAGCATGAGATGCTTTTTCGATGATGAGATCCGAAAAGAAATGGGTGATCAAACGCCAAGGTATGTATCACGATATTTTTTGTAGGATTTTTATGATAAAAGGAAATCAATCAGTTTATTGAACATTTATGTGTTACAAAATACAAATAAAAAATTATATGATTCGCCAAGGAGACCAACAAACCCATTTAGGCGAACTAAAACTTACATTCAAAATTACTTAAGACATTGCTAACAGAAATAAATATAACATAAAATGCCATATATTTATGGAATTAAATTAAATAAAAGAATAATAAAAGGGCACAGCAGGTTTTTTTAAATTATGCTTCATAGTATAAATGTAAAAAAGCTTCTAAATTAAGAATAGAGATTATTATTTTGAAAAGATAACGTTGAAATAAATTCGGAGTTGTTATAGACAGGAAATCAACGTGCAAACGGAGCTATATCGAATAATTGCTTACGAAAATTTTCTTTGTAGAAGCAAGTGTAAAGTATTGAAGGTCCTCTGTTGGGGATATGGTTATGAAATCACAATTATTCTTATTATGGTATACAAAGAGTATTATATGAAAAAAAAGCATAGTGTCGAATATTTTTAGCCTATGCAACTATCCTAGAACTAAAATCTTACTTTTTTAATTTCTGATGCATTCGGATACATGTCAAGGTCCTTTAAATGAAAGAACCTGTTCGTAATACTACGTAAAAAAACTTTTTTTCACCATAACACTAAATCTACGTGTTAGTCTTTAAATAATAAATTACTAAAAGATTTGTACAAAATTCTGAAAAAACTAGAATAGCGTACTTTCCTGTTATTTTAATACTCATTGGAATTGTAAAACGGATTGACAAACATACAAAAAAAGTATTAATTATAGTAACTGATGACCTGATTTTCTAACAAAAAAAATTTAAAAATGGACTGTTTGAACTAAATTGATAATCTGTCCTATGACGATCTGTTTTATTTCTTTTAAAATAGAAAAAAATAAGGAAAGTAAACTTCAAATAATATTTTGATGAATTTCTTTTATTTACCCATTTCATCTTAAATGCTTGTTTTTTTTAACTTGTATGTTAATTTGTTCCAGATCTGGACACGTAGAAAACGAAAACAAAAACTATCGTTATTTCCTAAAGTGTATGATTGAGAAACGATCAGTCTTTGCTGAAGACTGTGAATAAAAGACATAAGGTCCAGCTCAGCAACATCAGAAGCTCTAACATCCAATGGACCAGTTAACACCAAAAGACTAACAGAAAAGTGACAGCTAGACCTCAAGAACATCTGAGGAACTAAAACATCTCAAGAGCCTTTAAACAGCTGAGGACAAATATCAATTTAATGAAGACCTATTTAACAACTATGACGTCTCAAAGATTTTATGACACCAGAGATGTACAACTTCAGATGTATATCGAAATAGAAATTACCATCGCCTTCAAAGGATCATTTTCTATCTTTGGGTCCAAACACAGTCAATAGTCGTTGCCGAGAGAGGTATCAGTGGCGGATCGGTATCAGGGCTGTTTCTGGCATCGGGATACTTTCTCCTTAGCCGAATAAGGAGGGAGTGATCGCGGTGTTTAGGCAGTCTTGGTATTGACCCGCCACTGATGTTTCTTTGGGCACATTTTTTCCATCATAAATCTCATAAATCTTGCCCTCAAAACAAAATTTTTGTGACAATTCAGTACAACACATAGGATGATGAGCTAACTTTCCATCTACCTGAAGCTCCCAATATAACGACTTTAGTGCAACGGTTCGAGAAGCGAAATTTCAACTGCTTACAGCTCTCGATATCTACGACTGTTCTATAAACCATTTCGTGGGGTTGACGTCCATCTTTACAGCTCCCGATTCCTAAGACTGTTCTATAAACCATTTCGTGGGGCTGAAGTCCATCTTCTTACAGCTCCCGATACCTAAGACTGTTTTGCAAATCATTTCGTGGGGCTGGTGTCCATCTTCTTACAGCTCCCGATACCTACGACTGTTTTGTAAAAAAAATCGAGGAGCGTACTTCCATCTACATGTATAGCACCCGATATTTTAAGACTTACCTCAGAATACCTAAAGAGGAGCAATTTACCATCAACAAAAAGCTCTTTATTTGATGACTCATTACCATATTATGACGCATGTTATATCGGATTTTACTTTGTGATTCAGATTCTGAATATTTTGGTATATTGTACAAAATTCATTTTAATAAAGGATTTTCGTTTCTTATAGTGGAGGCTATTTTTATGTTATCATAAATAATAATTATTTCTATTTGAAAAACAAAAACTTAGTTTTAACAAAGTATGCATGGACTTTTATTTAAAATGTATTAAAGGCAAATTCTTACATTTCCAGCAATTATTTTGTTCAATAAATTATCAGTGCATATATATTTTGATTGTAGGCAAAATTAAAACACTATTTAATTAGGGTTCTTATTTTTATATCAAATAACTTCTTTCGAGGAAAAAATTATGGACATTGATGCAAAAAATGTATTCGGCACAAGTACATCGTAATATAATAAGCTAGACAATATTACTATTGGGAGTAAAGTGTAAAATATCTAAATATCCATTAGTTTCAAGCAATAATTTGTAGATTCCCTTTATTTAGGTTTACTAGTTAAAACATTCTAAAATAATTTGAAACAATATAATTTGCATTTAAAAGTTGTGTAATACTTATATAAATGTTTAGATAAGTGTGTCAAGACAAGAATTCGCGTTATCTGTTGAGTTTTTTGGGAGAGTGAAAGCCCAGTTGGGCAAGGCCCTAGCCTTCAAATCTTTCTACGCCAAAGCGTTGTCTTCTACCCAACGAAAACCTTTGAATAGTTCATTGCATCGAAGTTGGTTGGTAGACATATGTTTTCAGGCTTGTGTGCTTGGTTACAAAGACCCGCTTATAAACCTTCGTCAAGAAAGGCGGACACGGCATACACAAACATACAAGACAGATGCTGCCATCTGTCGCTACCTCCACAATTTAGACATGTCCCTAAAGGGGAGAGAAATAATCTCCAAGGACATGTACCCGTGGTAAACTGCGCAATGACCGACCACAGGACTTTCGGACCCAACAGATTTAACGAGCACGCACTCCGCATATACTCGGTGGGTCTTCAGAGGTGTTGAGACTCGACCGTGGAACCTTCCGATCCCGACACCGAGATCTTAACCACTAGGCTCCCCATGGCGCATCGTAGTTTTAAATAATGAATTAAGAACCCTAAACTCTTACTTCGACTTTTTGTCCCCCTCTGCATTTAAATACACGTTACAGAAACGCGACATCAACACGAGGCCCTAACAAATTCAATCTTCGAGATAGGCGTGCCAAACTGCGTCACCTAATGTCACCTGCACATAAAAAAAAGTAACAATAATAAAGAGGTTAATGGAAGAACGTGCTAAGTGACAGTTTTGAAAAAATTGGGATTTTTGTGTCAATGAACATGTAACTATCTTCTTTTAAGATAACAAGTTTCCCCTTTTTCATAATCTTTAAGTTAATATTTAACGTATTGTATGACTACTCGTCATAAAATTAATTTGCATTCTGTTTAAAAGATATCACAATGATTGCATACAATATAAATTGCAAGTGTTCAACATGATCTAGATAAATACGATTGTGAAAATTACATTGAAATTTTGAATGTATATCGTGTTTAAAACATGTACAAAAACATAAAGGTGGTTTGGTCCTTTTCACATTTTTTTAATTTTTAAACTGTAAAAAAATAACTTTTCAAAACACATTTTTTGAAAACACAATTAACAATTAAAATAAACGGTTTTTCATATATATATATATATATATTATATATATATATATATATATATATATATATATATATATATATATATATATATATATATATATATATATATATATATATATATATATATATATATATATATATATTATATATATATATATATATATATATATAATATATATATATATATATATATATATATATATATATATTAATATATATATATATATATAAACTTGAAACAAGGGATTAAGTTTATACAATTCTCCAACGTAAACAAATGCTGGCCAAAATAAAGGAGACTTAATCAAGGGAGAACAAAACCAAGGGAAACTTAATACTACAAAACACTCTTTCTTAACAAATGTACTGCAGCAGTAGTAACTTTTGAAACGTTTTCTTTCAGCAACACCCATCTATCAATAATTTCTTCAATAACTATTGACACTGGTTTCTCCTATACAAATGTACATCAGCAGAAAAACTACATTTACAGAAACGTTATTACGAATTATAACAATTTCACTAACTATTGACAACTGGTTTCTCCTACACAAATATACATTAGCAGAAAAACAACATTTACATAATCGTTATAATATACGAAAATAGTTATTTAATAACTATTAAGAATCAGTAATTCATCGGCACGAACTCTTTTACTATCTTTCTCGAAAACCAGATGTCGCCGTGTTTTTAAACTAGAAAAAACACTTTATCGCCTATTAGGCACAAAAGCAATTTTTCAGTGCGCTTTTTTATCGCCAATGAAATTCGAGGCCCCACGACATAATTGCCTCGGCCGTAGGCAGTTAGTGGGCTTGGCTCAGGGGCTGTAATTACACCTCTCCCCCCTTCTAGAGGGGATGAAGAGATAAGGGATTCTTTGCATTTCGATATTCTGGGTGGTTTTAGATGATAACACGTTTCCTTCTGAAACTAAAGCTTACTCATAGCATTTGGCACAGTATTTTGTAGAAGTAAAGAAATTGAATAAAGTGATATTAGTTTTTGCAATCATATTACATGATTAAAGTTTATCTTTTGGAGTGATTGCCTGAAGAAGAAATTTTTTATGGCAAAAAAAAAAATTCTTCTGAAAATTAATTTTATAATGTTTTAAAATAAAATTGCTAAAATTAAAACTTTTTGACTACTCAACGTAGTTGATGTATTAGTTTATTTTAAAGTCTTGCAGCATTTGTTTATTTTTGCGATTTATTCGGCGTTTATAAAAATGTTTACGGAAAAAAGACATGTTTTTTGCTTAATTTATTATTTCAATATTGATGAAGTGGGGTCGAAAATCCGAATTTTGCTTTGGAGGGTGCTGAATAAAAAAAATGATTTTTATTTGTAAAAAAAAGGTTCGTTTGTCATCCTATCAGACGGATGTAATTGATTTAATGAATGGTAATTGAAAGTCGTTAAGTGGTACACACTCCTAGATTTTAATTCTGATCAATACATTATTTCATCGAAGCAATTTCTCGAAACTGAATAGTTGTGTTTACGACGGGTTTCTTTACAATAATTCATTATCAGTAATTTGCTATAAACGCTACAGTTATTTCCTTGAAGTAACAACTGTCTTCAGTTTGTTCAAATACTATAAAGTTCTGTCAACCATTTACAATTCTTCCGAACATTATATAGTTCTTTAAAATACTTTACAGTTCTTTCGACCAACCACAATACAGTTCTTTTGTTGAAATGATTTTCGGATCAAGATGCAATATTTATGTAATAAAAAAATTTATTGAGGATCCACATTTAGCGTATCTCGACATAGCGAACCCGAAGACAAGTCGAAATAAAACTCGATGCCAACACTTACGATATACGAACTACAATCTGCAAAGATTTCTCATTTTTCTAAACTGTCCTTCTCGGCCGAACAATTAGAAATAGGTGTGCCTGTGGACAAAACCAGAACTAAACCCCCATTTCAACCCCTTACCCATTTAACCGTTCACTTCTTTCTTAGAGTAAGAATCGATTCAACTTTACCGACTGACACCTGTTCTCTCAAAGTGTTCAAACAATGCAAACTTATCTTTGTCAAAAAAAAAGTCTCAACGGTGCCCAAAGCAGAAGCATTGCACACACACGCACAAAAAAAATTATCGAAAGGAAAAAGAAACACTGCAAACATTATTCTTAATAAACGCTATGCTATGATGTAAATTAAAAATATATCACATGCTTTTTTTATTTATAAAATAGAAATCATTCAAATACATTTTTGATAAACAAATAATGAACCATCGATGATGGGAACCATCGAAAACCATTGTAAAATCTATTATTGTGATGTCCTCTTTGAGTGATTTATGAAACTGTGATTAATTTTTTTATTTTGAATTTTTATTTTGAATTAAAAAGTTTCTAAGAAATGATGAAAAAAAAACCAAATGAATAGAATTCTTATATTAACTAAATGGGAATTAATTTAAAGGTTTAAATAAATTTATAATCGAAATGTTTGAATGGCATCAGATAATATTCATTGAGGCATGATACGACGGCGACAACAAGTATTTCTTGACAAAACTTCATTTATCATAAAGTATAATAAAATTAAATTTTACATAGGATTTGCTGAAAATTTGATATTTACTGGCAATCTTATGCGACTTTTGCCCTATTGTGCACCGTGGCGAAAATAGTGGTCATGCACCGTATTTTCACAAAAAAAAGTAAAAACAATGGCACTTTTGTAATGAACCTTGTTCAAATATCCATTTATGACTTTACTAATCGAAAATGGCTTTACACGAACTACACTGATTAGAATTCATAAGATAGTATCCTTACCCTCACTTGAGAGTGAAAAGAGCTAAACTTGCAATTGTTTTTGAAAATTTTTAATTGTTTGTAAAGCATTCTTTGCAAAATATTTTTGATAAGCAAATCATACAGAAATGCAATTATTTGTCACATTTAATTTTCGTTAGAGTGCTACCTAAGAAGTATTTTATCTCAGCATAGTATAATAGCATCGTATATAGCACAATAAGCAATTATATATTTTTTTCGAACTCATATAAAACTTTTAAAATGCATTCGTAAATCAAAAACTCTACATGACTCAATTCTATCCTATACACACGAAAAACCTATTAAAATTCCCTAAATCCCAAAGAGAATTCTTTAATCATCAAATGTTGATAGCAGAAACCCCTATTTTGTGCAAAACAGTTGGGGGGGGGGGGGGTCACTGGTTCAATTGTACAGGTTGACATCCAACTCCTCCCTCAACGTGGACAGTATAGATGTTCCTTACACTTTCTCCTGGCCATAGAAAATGGACTCTTATTTTACTAGCCCTGGGCCATTTCGCACATGGCAGTTCTATTAATCTATTCAAAGGTCACCCCCCAAAAGATGTTAGCAAATACGACACTAATTGACTTGGCAAAACCATTGGCAGTGTGGTGATTTAGATCGCCAAATGTGGGGTTGCCATAATTCGCTTTCCCGAAAACCGCAATGACTTTTCTTAAATTTTTAAAAAATCCAAATATTTAAATTAAAAATTTTATTTCGTAATGAATTGAAAAATAACAATTTCAATTGTGTCCGAAATATATAATTATTGCAGTATCTTTATTTTTTTACTGAGATACATCGTCATACACTAAGGACATTGAATTCTTCACTGATTTCCAAACTTTAAAAAATTATTAAAAATACTCAATAAGTGATTTTCGAAAAAAAATTTATCATAAAATATTTTACTTCTTTTGTTCTTTAAAATGGTGCCAGAAATAGTGGTTTTTATTAAAAATTGGGGACAATTAGTCTGAGAAATTCTCCATAGGAATACCATTACGATTTTAAGGGGGGAAATTCGGCTTTCAGACTCTTAAGAAGGTTTTTTTAAATTTTTGTTTTAAATTTTCATTAACTATTTACAATAATTTTGTCATATTACATAAAATTTAAAGAATATTAAACAATTATTCATTGTTAGATTTCTAAAATGGTTTTAAATTTTTTCATTAAATAATGGGCCGGGTACAAAATGAAATTTCTTTGTAAAATTTTGATTAATTAATACTTTGCGATCTATGCTATAAAAATTTAAACGTTTTTTTTAAAAAAAAAAAATTTTTAAGGTCTTTCTTTAATTTTTTTTAAAAAATTCTTTTGTGAATTATTAATTTTAAAATTTTAACCCGTGAACTTCTGGCATATGCTTATCCAAAAATACAAAAAAAAGGCAGAATATTGAACTTATTGGTACCCAAAAATTTTTAAAATCTTTTTCCATAACTTAAGTTTAAAAAAAAAAAACTTTTTTCCCTATCCCCGTACAATACCCAATCGGAATAGATTTTTAAAATACTATAAAACAATGCTTAAAAAATATAATCCACGCAAATATTTTTCTTAAGGGGATCGGAACCCCTATTCCCCTCCACCTCGATCGGACTGGGGTAAGCAAGTCTAGGGGAAAATGATTTTTTTTTCCCATGAAAACAATGAAATTACAGGAATATTTTTATGCGATTTTTTTTTTTTCATAAAAACCCCAAATTAAAATTTGGTTTCTTAAGACTACTTTTTTAAA
>JAFNEN010002682.1:0-14751 GCA_019343175.1 Oedothorax gibbosus
AAATGAAAGTACAGGCCGGCGGAGGTCGGCCGCATTCGGGATCCCCGTTCCCTCGCGGGCGGGGCGCACCGGAGACCCGCCGCGTTCCACTTGTGGAAGTGGCGGAGTTTGAGCGCACACGTTGGGACCCGAAAGATGGTGAACTATGCCCGGACAGGACGAGGCCAGAGGAAACTCTGGTGGAGGTCCGTAGCGGTTCTGACGTGCAAATCGATCGTCAGATCTGGGTCTAGCGGCGTAAGACTAATCGAACCATCTAGTAGCTGGTTCCCTCCGAAGTTTCCCTCAGGATAGCTGGCGCTCATTGAATTCAGTCTCATCTGGTAAAGCGAATGATTAGAGGCCTTGGGGCCGAAACGATCTCAACCTATTCTCAAACTTTAAATGGGTGAGAAGTCCGCCTTGCATGACTGAAGGCCGGACGAGACAGGATGAGAGTGCCCAGTGGGCCACTTTTGGTAAGCAGAACTGGCGCTGTGGGATGAACCAAACGCCCGGTTAAGGCGTCCGATGCGAGACGCTCATGAGACCCCATGAAAGGTGTTGGTTGCTCTAGACAGTCGGACGATGGCCATGGAAGTCGGAATTCGCTAAGGAGTGTGTAACAACTCACCGACCGAAGCAACTAGCCCTGAAAATGGATGACGCTCCAGCGTTGGGCCTATACCGGGCCGCTACGGCAGAGCTTCCCTCGTGGAGGTTTACGCCGCAGTGAGTAGGAGGGTCGCGGTGGCGTGCGTTGAAGGTGCCGGGCGTGAGCCCGCCTGGAGCCGCCACCGGTGCAGATCTTGGTGGTAGTAGCAAATACTCAAGTGAGAACCTTGAGGACTGAAGCTGGAGAAGGGTTCCATGTGAACAGCAGTTGAACATGGGTCAGTCGGTCCTAAGGGATCGGAGAAATCCGTTCCGAAGCGAGACGTCTGCCGAAACGCAAACACATGCTCGTGTTTGTCTCGCTGCCGACCGAAAGGGAATGGGGTTAATATTCCCCAACCCGGACACGGAGATAGGTCCTTCGGGACCAAGTGCGGTAACGCAACCGAACTCGGAGACGTCGACGGAGGACCCGGGGAAGAGTTATCTTTTCTTTGTAAGAGTTCGTGTCCCTGGAATCGGCTCGTCCGGAGATAGGGACGCTGTTCTCGTAAAAGCACCGCGTCTCTTGCGGTGTCCGGTGCGCCTCTGTTGGCCCTTGAAAATCCGAGGGAGATAGTGTAATTTTCGTGCCGGTCCGTACCCATATCCGCAGCAGGTCTCCAAGGTGAACAGCCTCTAGTCACTAGAACAATGTAGGTAAGGGAAGTCGGCAAGTTCGATCCGTAACTTCGGGATAAGGATTGGCTGTGAGGGCCGGGCTCGTCGGGTTGAGGTCCTGTAGCTCGCGGGAGCCGTACCGGGACTGGGCGGGACTGGCTGCTGTCAAAGGCAGTCCGGTTCTGCTCGGACCAGAGTCGGTTCTGCTTGTTGAAAGCCTCGGCTGGAACTGGTGGGCGGACTTCGGTCTGCACTATCGGGCGTCGACGGGCGACTAACGGTCGACTCACAACTGGCACGGACTATGGGAATCCGACTTTCTAATTAAAAAAAATAGCATTGCGATGGCCGGTGAGCGGTGCTGACGCAATGTGATTTCTGCCCAGTGCTCTGAATGTCAAAGTGAAGAAATTCATCCAAGCTCGGGTAAACGGCGGGAGTAACTATGACTCTCTTAAGGTTAGGATCCTCTTTGGAATCGGACGCTAGTTCTTGTGGCATTGTCGCATGACGTGCTGAGGAAAGTCCTTGGGGATCCCGTATCACTGAGAGAGTCTAGTTAGGTGTGTCCTTCTCATTTACCTCCTGGGCGCCAGTTACTGGTTTTGCCCTCGGTTCCTGCCGGATAAGTTGTCTAGAGCCTTGCGGCTCTAGCAATAACCAAACTTTGAGAAGGCGCACACCAGCGGCCGTTAGGGTTAGTACCCCTATTGGTCGTGAAAATTCATCACTACGAGAAACAATAATGGAAACAATGGAGATGTGGACGGCATCTCCGGGATGAATATTGCTGTCGATGGCGATCGGACGGAACCTGCTGTGGTTCCTGGTGTGACGGGGCACCCGTGTCCGGAATGTGCAAAGAGTTTTGCAACTTTGAGGGGACTTGGAGTACATAGGAGGTCTCAGCACCCTAGTACTTTCCATGCAGAACAGCTTGCTAGACTCCAACCGAAGAAAGCACGGTGGAGCAAACAGGAGGAATTGCGTCTAGCAATGCTTGAAGCTAAGATGTGGGCGGAGGACTCGACCATTTCAAATATGAATCAGCTGCTACTGGCATGCTTTGGTCAAGAAAGAACGCTTGAATCCATCAAAGGAAAGCGTAGAAGTCCGGCATATAAAATTCTCGTTGATGCCGAGAAAATGAAGCTGATGGCGGTTCGCCCAAACCATCCGCAGAGTAATGTGACAAGAGGACATCCAAGTGATAGTCCCGATGAAGACGAGAACAGCCCAGTTGGTGAACCGGTAAGAGACGTAGACTCTGAGAATGATAGCACTATCATTTATAGTTGGGCGCCGGAAAGCGTTGACGCTGAAGACCAGGTATCAGATGGCGATACCACGATTTGCTATAACTGGTCGGTAAATTATGTCGCGCTTGTCGATGCTTCCTTGGAAGGAAACACTGTCTCTACTGAAGAGGACATATGTGTCAATACCGCACTGGCGATTCTTGAAATTGAGCCAGAATTGGCACTGAAACTGACTGAAGACTACTTGATGAGGATAGTAGCGGTGGATGCCTTGAAAGGCTCTGATAAGGTCCGGAAAAAGAAGCGGAAGAACCGCGTGGGAAAGAAACAGAATGATATAAGTAGGAGGAAACTGCGAAAATTAGAATATGCAAGAATGCAGGACTTATATAAGAGAACTCGAAGTGGATGCTACGAGAAGATTTTCTCGAGAGCCTCCATTGGGGAGAAACTTGGTTCTGAGGACACCTTTGAGTTCTGGAAGCACCTTTTGAAGGACGATCTCCGCAAACCCAATGTGGAGTTGCTTAGGGCAACTAGGCCGGTTACTTTGCCGGATGCAAGTTTGCTGCTTGAGCCCGTTATGATCGATGAAGTGGTAACATCTAGGATACCATTTCGATCTTCTCCCGGACCAGATAATGTTACGCCTAAGGCCTGGAACCGGGTGCCTGATAGAGTTAAGGCTAAACTGTTTACGGTTTGGATGAAAGTGGCTAAGGTTCCGAACTTTATCGTTGAATCAAAAACGATCTTCTTGCCGAAGAAGGAAGAGACGAGTAGTCCTTCGGACCTAAGACCCATCTCCATTGCAAGTGTTATCCTGCGACATTTTAACAAGGTTTTAGCAAGGAGAATGGGCGTGATCATGGGTGAACATTTTGACTCTTTTCAATTGGGATTTAGACCATTTGATGGTATTGCGCAGGGCTTGTCTACCCTAAATGATATCCTGAAGTATGTTGGATCCAACCAGCAGGGGCTGGCGTTGGCTTCTGTTGACTTACAGAAAGCATTTGATTCTGTGGACCATGGGGCCATTTTTGAGGCTCTGGAGGAATTGTGTTTCCCCGAGGACTTCATTGGGTATGTTAGGTTCATTTACCAAGAAGCGAATACGAGGCTTATGTTTAAGGGGGATGTTTCTGAACCTATTCATCCAGCAAGGGGAGTGAGGCAGGGCGACCCACTCTCGCCTCTCCTTTTCTTGATTGTTTTTGACCATGTGCTGAGAAGTATTCCACCCAATGAGGGGTTTATGCTCGGGGACAAACTCATTAGTCATCTGGCCTATGCGGACGACTTAATTGTTACAACTAACTCAAAGAGGAGTTTGCAAAGAATTTTTGACGCCATGCTGCCCACCTTGGGTGCCACAGGGTTAGAAATAAACCTGGATAAAAGCTTTACCTTGACGTGGGTAAAGGATGGCAAGAGGAAACGAATGCTCTTTGACCATAGTGAGGTTGTATATGTAAGGAATAGACCGTTGAAGGCTCTTGATGTTGCTGATAGTTTCACCTATCTTGGAGTTAAATTTAACTCGAAGGGTCGGCTCTCAATTAAATCGGAATTGGGAATTAAGTTGGAGACGCTGTTAAAAGCTCCGCTTAAGCCGCAGCAGAAATACTTTCTCCTGTTGAAAATGCTTATCCCAGGAGTAATGCATGAACTCACATTTTCGCAGCTGCATGCCGGCAGCCTTAAGAAGCTTGACCTTCTTCTTAGGAAGTGTGTGCGAACGATGCTCCATCTACCGCACGATACTCCTATTGCAGCTTTTCATGCCACGACGTATGATGGTGGTCTAGGGTTGCCCTCCCTTCGATGGACGGTGCCATTGTTGGCGGCCAGAAGAGGGGCGTATAGGAAGACGCAGTTGTTAATGAATTGTGGGGAAATAATAAGGAACAACGGCGATATTCACAGGATGCATAGGAAAAGACTCTTAGAGTCATGCGATGGGGCTGGCTTGAAAGAAGCAAATAAGGTACCAAGTGCCCATGCCTGGATTACGGATGGGACAGCCCTAATGTCTGGTCGTAAATTTGTGCAAGCCGTGCAGATCCGACTGAATGTGCTCTACTCAAGAGGGAGAGCTGCTAGGGGACGTAGTATGGATCATCAGTGTACTCGTGGATGTCCACAACCCGAAACACTGAACCATATTCTACAAGTTTGCTACGCTACCCATAAGCTGAGGATTAAGAGGCACGACGATGTTGCTAACTATCTGAGTCGTGGAATTAGTCAGAGAGGTTTTACGGTCCATAGTGAACCTATGTTTGAGACGTCCAAAGGGACGTTAAAACCGGACCTGGTGATATATAGTAATGACGAGGTTACGGTATGCGACATACAGATTGTGAATGATCAATTTCCGTTGGATACGGCGCACAGAAATAAGTGTGAGAAATATGAACCCTTAGCGGAAAAGCTCGCAAATTTGCGTAGTAAATTTAGTATAACATCTCTCACTATGAACTGGAGGGGCATTCTGTGTAGGAGGAGTGTAGAAGACCTTATGTTTAGGAAAATGATCTCAACTCGAGACTTGAAGCTCTTTGCGGTTAAAGTTTTGGAGGGGGGTGCAATGGCACATCAGGTGCACCAGAACATGACCGCGTGCTTACGCACGGTGAAGAAGGGGGAAGGCTGATGCGGCCGTCGACAGTCACCTTCGGGTGATCCCTGCCGTCTCAGGGAAAAGTAGTCTACCCTCGGGATCGTCAGTCGATCTGGGGCCCAGGACACATTTTGACTGGTGGCTCTGGGGGAAGGTCTAAAAAAAAAAAAAAAAAAAAAAAATAGCCAAATGCCTCGTCATCTGATTAGTGACGCGCATGAATGGATTAACGAGATTCCCAACTGTCCCTATCTACTATCATGGGACACCTTGGAATTCAGTATTATTAAACCATGTTTACTGTTAGTTCGTCCTGTTAGTCCGTTATTCTGTGATACTGATTGTATAATATTGTCTGTTTCGTCTAAGTCTTTTGTCTGGTTTCGTGTTCATTGTTTTATTGCTGTTAATTATTCTAGGTGGGAGCTTACTCCCTTTCGGGCTTGTTATCTCAATTTTAGTAAATTCTTTGATGTTTTTTTTGCAGATGGGCTGTGCCCTTTTTCTCTAGGGGCATAGGCCCGAAGAATTTGTACTTAGTTTTCTTTGAGATTTTTTAATAAAGTGAGGGTCTTCGACCCGGCTGGCTCTCCTGGGCTCGCTCTGCCGGCTGTGGTTTCGATGGATGGTGGATTGGATCTCCTGCACCCCTTTAACATCTACCCCATTGGTTGTAAATCCGCTTGCGGATCAGCCGGGTGCACGGCCCCCGCTGTCCCTATCTACTATATATACTATATCTGCTAGCGTTGGTGAAGTTGCGTTTTTTGGAGCTCCTGCAAATTTGTAAATATTTTAGTGAAAAATCTATTTTTGTGCTTCAAAAGTTATACCATCGTGTTCCCCATCGAATTTCCTACAAGAAGGTACCAATCTCGATTCATAATCTTCAACCGGAGGCAAACTGTGAGTGTTTTGAAATTTTTTCTCCTTCGGTTCTTCAATTGTCTTCTACCGATAACCAGCCATCTTGACGGCCTCCCCAGCACTGATTGGCTGTCGAAGTCACGTGACAAGGTTGGGGAGCAATCTTGGTCCCCATCACTACCTACCTACCATCTTGTAGGCTATCACGTGGCTTCTCCCTCATTGGTCGATCCGAGGGGCGTCAACCGACGACACGATAGACCATCGAGTGTCTTTGTATCAGCTGACCAACGTCATCATATCCCGTCCGCGCATGCTCCGGGACTTACGAATTTGGCTACTATCTTCATTGGAGGCTAGAGTAGGGTGAACGGAATTTTACTAAGTTTTTTTTTTTTTTTTTTTTTTCTATAGGCCCAAAATTTTTTATCGTTTTCTGTGTGTTTTCTTATTTGTTATGATTACTTATGCCTAATTAAGATATTTTTAGACATTTTTAGTTTTTATAGGCCCAAACACCTTCACCCATCATTATCATTCTGATCTCCAATATTACACTCTAGCCTCCCCACGAAACCTCAAAGCAGCGCGGGTTCGATCCCGGCTCGGGGTGTTGACATTCTTTTTAGACTTTTAGACTTTTAGACTTTTTAAATTGTGGTTCTTCTTTGTTTATGCCTTATGGTTTTCTGTCATTTTACTGTGTGTTTTTGGATGTCTAATATTAGTTTTATTCTATTACGATAACTTTATCTATCGATTTTACTCCTTATTATATTTACATTTATTGATATATTGTGATCTTTATAGTGATATTCTGATTTAATCTTGTGATATTAATATTTGGGTATTAATTGTAAACTGATCCCGGGTGTTCCCCTTCCCTTTTATTTATTATGGCAGATCCTCAGGGAGGACTAATAATAGTTGATATTGATGGGGACGCCAGTGATACTGAGGGCTCCCAGTTAACTGAGGGCTCTCAGGAATCTAACATTAACGTGCTTGCCACGGCGCAATCGCCTAAACTTATTGAATTAAAGGGTTTAATGGATACCTTCAGAAAAGTTCTGAAAAGAGAGTCTGACGCAGGTAAAAAGTTGACCATTAAGACTCAAGCAGATTTTACTGAAATTAATGTTAAAATGTTTTTGATTTGCTCCGATGCTGTGGCGGCACAACTTAAGGCTGAGGAGGAAATCAGGGCCCTGGAGAGAATGATTGCAGACAAGAATGATCAATTTAATAGACTTGAGTCAACCATTAAAGATTTGTCTAATAACTTCAAAAATGATGTCAGGGCCCATGATAACTCCGTTAAACTCACTGGTTCCCCCAAAATTCAAGATTCTATTGCCCCTGGATCCTCAAAACTTACTTATAAGCCAAGGGATGATACCCCCGCCCTCATTATTGATACTGTGGTGGAGGGGGGTGCAAAATCCTATCGTGATGCCCTAGTC
Organism: Oedothorax gibbosus; assembly: GCA_019343175.1. Lineage (NCBI taxonomy): Eukaryota > Metazoa > Arthropoda > Arachnida > Araneae > Linyphiidae > Oedothorax > Oedothorax gibbosus. The sequence goes on from JAFNEN010002682.1 coordinate 7,470, forward strand.
TCCCTTGCCCCGGACCTGGGCAACCCAAAATTCTCGGACATAATTATGTCAAGGCCAAACCGACTGATACTGAAGATGAAAGATCATGAGAATCTTAAACAATTCAGGGAACAATTGGAATCGAATAATAAAATTAATAAATTAGCACAAACAAAAATCAGTGAAAATAAGAAACAAAGACTTATTTTCTTTGGGGTACCGGACGACTATGACGAAAAGAAATTTAGGGATCTAATCATGGGTCTGGAAGAAGTACAGGTTAAAGATTGTGAGATAGTCAAGTCGTTCGGGAACTCCGGGAAAACATCCAACCTTCTAAATTTCATAGCTGATATAGACACTAACGCAGCTACTTACCTACTCAAAGCTACTAAATTAATTGTTGATTATTGTAGAATTAGAATTAACAAGTATATCAATATTCAGAGATGTTTTAGGTGTCAGCGGTTTGGTCATACAGCCTACAAATGTAGCTACAAACACGCCTGTGCTGGCTGTGGGGATAATCACGATACGAGGCAGTGCACCAGCAAAGAGGTCCTTTGCATTAATTGCGAAGATGGCGGCGGTAATTATAAATCTGATCACAGAGCTGACTCAAAGGATTGTCCATCTTATAAAAATTATAAAAGAGATACCATATCATTTAAAAATAAAAATGACTAATATCCCTCCCTCGAGTCAGCAACAAACCACAATTAAATCATTTAATATTGTTCAGATAAATATGCAAAACTGCAGAGCCGCTACTGGTGCGCTGGCCTCGTTTGTCCTGGATAATGATATTGACATTATCCTCTTCCAAGATATGTATACTAGAAATAACTCTATTACTGGCTATCCTAATTTATGGAAAATCTACACCTCAAAGGAGCTCACCGCGGGGATTTTTATCGTAAACCCAGATATTCTTTGTATTCAAAATAAACAACATGACAACTCGGTTTTTATAAATATACAGACCAGCACGGGTGGCTTCATTCTGGGTTCTCTCTATTCCCCCCCCTCCTCGGACTTAGAAATTGATATTACAGAATGGGCTTATGATTTTTGGAATACCGAAATGGTGGTGGCGGGTGACTTTAATGCAAAGAATCGATCGTGGGGATGCCCTAGGAATGACAAAAGAGGGGACATCATTGTGGATTTGTGTACCACTCTGGACTATAATGTTATTAATAACCCTGCTGATCATCCTTCCTACCATCTGCAGGGAAGATATGGGCGTCCCGATCTTACCATTGCATCCAGCTCCTTTACAGATAATGTCCTAAATTGGAAAGTTCATCTTACCGAAAGTTGTTCTGATCATAGATTTGTCACATTCGAAATTCATAGTGATTTTATTACTAATCATAGCTCAAAATATGATTTCACACATTATAGTAAAAGTAAAGCAAAGAGTCTTTTTAAAAATGCAGAATTAGATCTAATCAGTATCATTGACAATAGTAATTCAGTGGAGGAGCTGGATGATGCTATGAACATCTTTTATAATCATATGGGTTTTATATGTAAGAAACTCTTTCGAAAGAAAAGATCGGGCACCATGGGCAAACTCAGATGGTGGGGACCGGACCTCAGAGCCCAGAGGAATAAAGTGGGGGCCCTTTATAGGAGACATCTTCTTTACAATAATGAGGAAATTAAAATTACTTACAATAAAGAAAAAGCTATCTACAAAAAGATGATTAATCAAGCAAAAATCAATAGCTGGAAAAAGTACTGTTCAGATACTAATGATAAATTTGGTAATGTGTTTAAAATTCTTCAAAATAAATTTAATAATAGTAACTCAAGGGTCACCACTGCTCTAGAGGGCTCTGATCTTACAACCACCTTCTTTGACAATACCAGAATTGTAATAGATCATCATTTTTCTCTCACCAATGACACTGTCCAAGAGTCAATCTCGGTCCCGGATGCTAACTATAATTACATTACTAGGAAAGAAATTAAAAATGCCATAAGTAATCAAAAATTAAACAAGGCTCCGGGTCCGGATGGACTAGGACCTGGGTTTGTCAGAATCCTGGACAAGTTCGCACCTAATGTCCTATATTGTCTGTATAATAAACTGTTATCTTGTGGCTACTTCCCTAAGATCTGGAAGGTGGCCAATGTAATTTTCTTCCTCAAGCCTGGTAAGGATGCCTCATTGGCACAGTCATATCGCCCCGTCTGTCTTCTCCAAACAATAAGTAAAATACTTGAAAAAATTATCAATAATAGATTAAATTACATTCTCGAAAACAATAATATTCTTCATAATAACCAATATGGCTTCAGGGAGGGGAGAAATACCACAAAATGTATTGATAAAGTAATATCTCTAATTAATAGAAGGAAACCTATTTATGCTTATACCTCCCTGATAGCCTTTGACTTTACCGGGGCCTTTGACTGTGCTAATTGGGACCTCCTGAAATCATTAATTTCTAATCTCATAAATGATAAATATCTTGTTCAAATCCTACAAAGTTATCTTTCCAATAGAAAGATTAGCACCAGGTTTGGGAGAGGGTGCTCTCCTACGGGATAGACCGAGGATGTCCCCAGGGATCCTGCCTTGGTCCCACCCTGTGGAACCTAATTGCTAATCAATTACTCTTGTATTTTGACGGTACTGAAGCTGATATCATTGCATATGCAGATGATTTTTGCATGTTGGTATCGGGTGGGACCAGGAGCTCCCTGGAAGCAATAGCTAATGCTTATATTAATAACTTTCAAATTAAAAGCACCGAATTAGGACTACAAATTTCAATCAGTAAGACTCAGGCAATCATGATTAATGGGGATCTCTCTAGTAGATTTCCCCAATTCAAATTATATAATAGAAATATAAGATTTGTGCGACAGCTTAAATATCTAGGAATCATCATAGATGAAAACTTACGTTTCACACCTCATCTAGAGTATCTCGGGGAGAGCATCCTCCAATATAATACCAGGCTTCGCAGGCTAAGCAATAAATATTGGGGAGTTCCCCCTGATCTTCTTAAAATCTGGTATCAAATGGTCATAGAGCCCAGACTTACCTATGCCTGCGAGGTCTGGTATCCGAAATTGAATTGTCACGGACTACGAAGACTCAGGTCCATTCAAAGACAGTGTCTTGTTAAAATAATAAAATGCTATAAATCAACATCTAATGCGGCTATTTATACTCTCACCGGCATCCTCCCGATCGATTATAAGATCGATTCTATTGTTAAGCTATATCTAATGAATCAGGGAGAGAAGTCCATTTATATTGGCAATAGATACGTATCGGCACAGGATGTGGAGCCCAAAAATCTAAAATTTCACATCAACCCAGTTTATCCAACCACTAACATAAATTATGAACAAAGTTTCATCCCGTCGGAGGTTTGTGCCTTTACCGACGGGAGTAAAACAGAAGACGGGGTTGGAATGGGGGTAATAGTCTATAGGGGCTCCACACCTGTTTGGATCGAGGTGTGCCGCCTACATACATACAACACAGTGTTCCAGGCTGAGGCCTTGGCCATACTTAAAACTATCTCCTGGTTCAGGGATAGTAACTACAACACAATTGATATTTATTCAGATAGCCAATCCTCGGTCACGGCTACAGCTGTCCTCTATCCGAAGTCCCCACTTATCCTCGAAATCCAGAACATCTGCAACATGATGCCGGAAAAAACTATTAATTTATATTGGATTAAAGCTCATGTGGGGTTCTTCGGCAATGAGGTGGCGGACACCCTGGCCGGGGCGGCTCACGAAATTGCCATATGTACAGAAAATATCAAAATTCCGAAATCTTATCTTAAAATTAATCTAAAACAGGAAATCATGTCCAAATGGCAGAGGGACTGGGATTCCGATGAAAAGGGTCGGTTCACTTATGATATTTGTACTAAGGTCTCTCTTGATATGCCTTTTAGAAATCCCATTCTTATTTACTTTGCTACTGGTAAGGGGAGCTTCCCAACTTTCATCAAATATCTGGGAAAGCGCACGGACGACCTCTGTGAATGTGGGGACATCGGTTCCCCATGGCACTACTTAACAAAAAGATGTACTTTCTCAGAATTATATATTAAAATGCGTACCGTGGAGACTCCTCTCCAGTATCTCAAAAGAATAGATAATTCCAAGTCTCACATTAAAAAAGTCAAATCAATCTATAACGAATTAAACAAAAAATATTCTTTTATCTTTACAACTTTCTAGAGGCTCACCATAGGCCCCTCTGCCGTGCGGACATGTATTAATTTTACTATTAATTTTATGGTCACACGCCGCTCCTTTCGGTTCCTTTAAACTTCTTGGCATGTTGGTATCATGGGACACCTTGGAATTCAGTATTATTAAACCATGTTTACTGTTAGTTCGTCCTGTTAGTCCGTTATTCTGTGATACTGATTGTATAATATTGTCTGTTTCGTCTAAGTCTTTTGTCTGGTTTCGTGTTCATTGTTTTATTGCTGTTAATTATTCTAGGTGGGAGCTTACTCCCTTTCGGGCTTGTTATCTCAATTTTAGTAAATTGTCCCTATCTACTATCTAGCGAAACCACAGCCAAGGAAACGGGCTTGGAAAAATCAGCGGGGAAAGAAGACCCTGTTGAACTTGACACTAGTCTGATTTTGTGAAGAGACATGAGAGGTGTAGTATAAGTGGGAGGTGCTTGCACCGTCAGTGAAATACCTTTTCGGCACCCCTCGGTGCCGAAAAGGTGCCTCGAAGAGGGTTTGCGTCGAGTTGCCGTGTGCGTGGCAACTCCGCTGCTCGCTCGGTGCCGCTTGGATGTGATGCGGAGACTTTCGGTGTGGGTGTTCAAGAGTGACCGTGCGCGTGGTCACTCCGCCTCCCTTTTGTCGCCGCGTCCGACTCCGCGTGGAAGTGGGTCCGCGTTACTGAATTACTCCTGCCACGTGCAGTATACCCTATGTCGACCTCAGATCAGACGAGATAACCCGCTGAATTTAAGCATATAAATAAGCGGAGGAAAAGAAACCAACAGGGATTCCCTTAGTAACGGCGAGTGAACCGGGAGAAGCCCAGCGCCGAATCCCCCGCTCGCAAGGGCGTGGGGAAATGTGGCGTTTAGGAGTGAGCGTGCCGGAGACGGACTCTGCAGCAAGTCCCCTTGACCGGGGCTGTTGCCCAAAGTGGGTGCGAGGCCCATAGCTGCTAGGTTCTATCCGGATGCGATCTCCTTGGAGTCGGGTTGCTTGGAAGTGCAACCTTAATCGGGTGGTAAACTCCACCTAAGGCTAAATACTTCCGTGAGACCGATAGCAAACAAGTACCGTGAGGGAAAGTTGCAAAGAACTTTGAAGAGAGAGTTCAAGAGTACGTGAAACTGCTTAGAGGTAAACGGGTGGGCCCTCGAAATCCTGTGGTGGGATCATTCAGTCGGGGTGTCGCGTCGCAGGCTGGGCATGCATTATGGTACCCGTGAGGGGGCCGGCTCGGCTAGCGTTGCGTGGCAAACCGACGCATTTGTTTCCCATCCGAAGGACGCCGCAACCGGTTGGTGGACGGTCTTAAGAGCGAGAAACGGCAGGTGGCCGGAGGCGTGCATTTGTGTGTCGCCGGTTGTTAGCCATCTTGCAGGACGGCCCGTCCGCCGACCGTGGCAATAAAGAGGCCCGGCTGGGCTTCGTCGTCTCCTCCTTGCGTAACGAGCTATACTAGCAGTAATACTATACTAGACAGTCGGACGATGGCCATGGAAGTCGGAATTCGCTAAGGAGTGTGTAACAACTCACCGACCGAAGCAACTAGCCCTGAAAATGGATGACGCTCCAGCGTTGGGCCTATACCGGGCCGCTACGGCAGAGCTTCCCTCGTGGAGGTTTACGCCGCAGTGAGTAGGAGGGTCGCGGTGGCGTGCGTTGAAGGTGCCGGGCGTGAGCCCGCCTGGAGCCGCCACCGGTGCAGATCTTGGTGGTAGTAGCAAATACTCAAGTGAGAACCTTGAGGACTGAAGCTGGAGAAGGGTTCCATGTGAACAGCAGTTGAACATGGGTCAGTCGGTCCTAAGGGATCGGAGAAATCCGTTCCGAAGCGAGACGTCTGCCGAAACGCAAACACATGCTCGTGTTTGTCTCGCTGCCGACCGAAAGGGAATGGGGTTAATATTCCCCAACCCGGACACGGAGATAGGTCCTTCGGGACCAAGTGCGGTAACGCAACCGAACTCGGAGACGTCGACGGAGGACCCGGGGAAGAGTTATCTTTTCTTTGTAAGAGTTCGTGTCCCTGGAATCGGCTCGTCCGGAGATAGGGACGCTGTTCTCGTAAAAGCACCGCGTCTCTTGCGGTGTCCGGTGCGCCTCTGTTGGCCCTTGAAAATCCGAGGGAGATAGTGTAATTTTCGTGCCGGTCCGTACCCATATCCGCAGCAGGTCTCCAAGGTGAACAGCCTCTAGTCACTAGAACAATGTAGGTAAGGGAAGTCGGCAAGTTCGATCCGTAACTTCGGGATAAGGATTGGCTGTGAGGGCCGGGCTCGTCGGGTTGAGGTCCTGTAGCTCGCGGGAGCCGTACCGGGACTGGGCGGGACTGGCTGCTGTCAAAGGCAGTCCGGTTCTGCTCGGACCAGAGTCGGTTCTGCTTGTTGAAAGCCTCGGCTGGAACTGGTGGGCGGACTTCGGTCTGCACTATCGGGCGTCGACGGGCGACTAACGGTCGACTCACAACTGGCACGGACTATGGGAATCCGACTTTCTAATTAAAAAATAGCATTGCGATGGCCGGTGAGCGGTGCTGACGCAATGTGATTTCTGCCCAGTGCTCTGAATGTCAAAGTGAAGAAATTCATCCAAGCTCGGGTAAACGGCGGGAGTAACTATGACTCTCTTAAGGTAGCCAAATGCCTCGTCATCTGATTAGTGACGCGCATGAATGGATTAACGAGATTCCCAACTGTCCCTATCTACTATGATGGGCTCTCCTGGGGCCCTCGCCCGGGTGTGGTTTTGAGGATGGGGATTGGATTCCTGCACCCCTTTTAAAATTACCCATGGTTGAAATCCGCTGCGGGTCAGCCGGGTGCACGGCCCCCGCTGTCCCTATCTACTATCTAGCGAAACCACAGCCAAGGAAACGGGCTTTGGGAAAAAACAGCGGGGAAAGAAGACCCTGTTGAACTTGACACTAGTCTGATTTTGTGAAGAGACATGAGAGGTGTAGTATAAGTGGGAGGTGCTTGCACCGTCAGTGAAATACCACTGCTTTCATCGTTTCTTTTCTTACTCGGTTTTAAACCGGAAAGCGACCCGTAAGGATCACGCTTCTAGCC
>JAFNEN010002683.1:0-15072 GCA_019343175.1 Oedothorax gibbosus
ACCTTGATTTTAACACAAATTTAAATTACAGTGTCTCATAATCTGTAGGCACATCAGCCTCTATCGATGACAATTGAAGAGCTTAGTGGAAGAACGTGCTAAGTGACAAAAAAGTGAAAGCAAGAAAATGAGCTTTTAAGTTTTTAGTTCGCATTTAAATCCTGTAAAAACGGACTTTCAAACTGTAAAAAATACACACTTTAAGTCTATGAAAAAGAGGAAACTTGTTACCTTGAAAGGATAGAATAATATGTCCATTGACAAAGAAATCTCAATTTTTTCAAAAATGTCACTTAGCACGTTCTTCCACTAAGCTCTTCAATTGTCTATCGATAGCCTGGCCGTCAATGCGGCGAGGGCAGAACCCTGCAGGGCATCTTCCGTGGCTGTGTGTTGCCGGCAGTGTGTGATGTTAGAATTATTAATTAGTGCTAGTAGAAACTGTATTTAAAGTGAAGTTTGTCTAAGAAGTGCTATTGTGCCTAGTGTTGCCGCAACGAAAGAATTAAATAAATATTTGAGGTAAAATTTCTAAAGCACAAATAAATATTACGATATACAATGTAAAGAAAAGAATAACAGAAACTACCTATTTTTTAAAAACTTTATTATGGGCGTGAAAATACTACAACTATTATTAGACGAAAATAGATACATTTATGAAAAAAAAAATTCTAAATCACAAATAGAATGAGAGACCGTGGCTTGTTTTCCATATTTTTTTTCTCTTTTTGGTTCTATAGCTTATATGGTTAAAAGTTTCGACTCAACCTTAGTTTATAAAGGTTGGAGGACATTTTCTACAAGGTATATTGTTGAAATTGCCTCGTAAAATTTGGGAAAACTTGTTCTTCGTCCTATTTTTTTTATTGTACCTTGACGAGTAGAAGTTTATATGTTTTGAAAACAAATACAGGGTTACGTAGAGTGAGGAACCATCTTTTAGACACGCAATTATAAAACTAAGTTTAACAAAGGTACATTTAGTTAAGGTTTGAATGGAAGCATGGAAAGTTACTCAACGTTGGAAAAATAACTAAAACAGCTTTAATGACACTGCTACAACACAAACTGAGCAAAGATTTCTGTAGGTGAAATAAGATGTGTTGCGTCATCAGCAGCCAGTTTACGCCTCCTAATGGCTCATTTCTAATATAAGGCGGACTTGGACCTGGTGGAAAACTTACCCCCTTTGGAAAATTAGCCCCAGTCACCCCTAAGTCATACAGTTATTAAGAATAGAATAAGAAAAGGACAGAAGATAATAAGAAAAAGAACCGAGCGTTTTTTTTAGTGTGGTATAAGAGAACGTTTGACCTAACTGTAACGACACCGCAAGGCTTGGTCGTTACGGTCGTCTATTGATACATATATAAAATAAAATTCGTAAATCACAAGTAAATATTACTTTATTCAGTTTATTAAGAAAATAATATCTTAAGGGGACATGAATTTCCGAAAACGAAACCAACCTCCCCAATGTTAACCTATGGAAAAATTGCAGGGATTGTTTCAGAACTATATAGCATCCGCAATTTTTTACCAATTGTTTTCGAACTTGTTGGTATGCTTAGGTATTGATGAGTCGCATGTTTGTGCGTTTTTAAATTGTCTCGAAATTTATTAAAAAAAATTATAAGCTGACAAGCAAAACGATGCTTTTACAGCGGATGAAAATAATTTTCAAAAACAATATCAAGGATTTTGCTGCACACAACCGTAGGGCTTATCAATACCAAAGCATACCAACAAATTCGGAACCAAAAAGGCAAACAATTTTGGATGCTAGTCATGAAAAAATCCTCCACCCCCAATTTCTCCATAAGTTAACATTGAAGAACATAGTTTCGTTTTCTGAAATTCATGTCAACTTAAACCCATTTTATAGATCTTTATATGTATACCGTTCACCAGAACCTTACGCCCTTTACCTGAGGTCCAGGTTCTTTTTTAACAAGATTCACTCTCCGACTTTGACGTATAATGTGTCTTCCGAGTATGGCGGTCATTGGCGAGTCTTATTTGGGCTTCTCCAGTCCTTGACGGTGTCCGGTGACGGGCCCTCTTCGACAAGGTTCCTCGGACAATCGATGGTGTCTCCGCCACATAGTCTGATTTCGAATCCTTGTAGTCTCTATAGCATGACATCGTCGTTGAGCCATCTGCACATATTTCTCGTTGGCAGGCTCAAGGTGTTTTTTGGATGTAGCGTAAGGTAGTTCGAAATCTCTTTCAGTCTTTCTTCGGTGTGCCGCGAGGAGACGGGGAGTTGACAGGGCTTTGTGGTCGGTGACGATTACAAAGGTTGACCTCAGGTTGCTGCTGGGCATAGCGCTCTTCGGCATGTCGGTTCACCTCAGGGTACTGCTCGGTGTAGCGATGCTTCATCTCAGGATGGCCTGATGTGTAGCGTTCTTTTGAAACCTGTACCGTATCTGCTTGTTTGAAACGACAACGTATTACAGCCTCTCGATTCTGCCCTTTACGCGAGCTTTTAGATATTTCAGGGCTTCGCTTCGTTTTCTTTTTGGTTGCACTACCCTTTTGGCCTTTTGGATCTTACTGATGGCATGTTCCTTGTGATTCGAGGCTGTTCGACAATCTCGCCCTCTAGATGGTTGCATGCATGCAACAATACTTTCCAAACCAGCGCTTTCGATTGGGAAAAGCACGTCATAATGGCCGTGAACATCCGACCCAGTGAACCGTAAACGCCTGACAGGTCTTCCCTCGCTGGTAGCGAATCTGGCTTTTAGCTTCCCTTCCTGATAAGCACACAAACCTGAATATATATGTCTACCAACCAACCAACCCTTCCTGATATACCTCACAAGGTGAAAGGGAAAATTTCTGTTGCCGCCATCAGTTCTGCAGCAGAGCCGAATGTCGTCTCCTTTGCCATATCAAAAGCGTAAGCTTGACGGTCATTGTACTGTGCACCCCATCTGTTACACGAGTAAGCCCCAAGTCGTTCCCAATTCTCAAAAATGTGATTGACAATTAACAATCTTACCTCCAATGATAAAGTTGTGTTCCCATGCACTGATTGGGATAACGAATGGAACAAACAGGATCCGTCTCTTAGCATCTGGACTATTTGATGGGGATGAAAAGAATCGTCGCACAGTTCCAATGACTCAAGTGGCGGGGCCATATGTGTTTAGTTATGTGGAGATCCAAAACTATAAATTAAACTTATATTAGGACGTTGACAACCTGCACATCAAATCGTTTTACAAACCGATTGATTTGATAGTTGACCAATATATTTTAATGAACCAGTTCTTTGAATACGAAAAAAACTATTGGTAGTTTTTCGAATAATCTAATACGATCATTGTAATGTTTTGTTTTATCTAAATTAATTACAGCAATATTATTTTCAGTTAATTTTCTTTATTAATTGCAATGAGTTTGAAAAATGGAAAATTAGGTATTAAAATTCTGAAGAGGTCTGTCCGTACCCCCAAGTCTATTCTATCCGTCCTGATCTTAAAAATTATTTTTTTTTATTAAAAAGGTATAAAATCAGAAACCTATTTTTTTTATACTTTTTATCTACTTGTCTGTTGATGAACTACTCATTTAATTAGCATTGACATTTTTTTCGTCATTTACATCGTGGTTGCCACATGAACAATAGAATGAGAGACTATATTTATTTAAAATTAATATTTAAAGGGAAATTTATTTTAATCTTATGAATCAGTTTGGATGATGTCATAAATGAAAAGTAAATTTAGCCATTTGGTGATGTAAATTTCGGACTGTTAAAAATGAAGTCTTCTGAATTATATATTTATAGCAATGTTACTTGAATTCAGTGAACATAAATGAGAGAATACAGATGAACTTAACTTTTATTCAAATTCCCAAAGCCAAAAAACATAACTTTTCGAAAGGCAAAAAGACAAACGGATTTTTTTAAAATAGAACTGCGCGAGACGTTAGTTGAGTCGTTGCGAGAGAAAATGTAATAATTACTCTCGTGAAATAATCCTGCACAAAATAATATTACAAAATAAGTTCGCTACAGACTCCCCCTCTGGATTCGCTGACGTCCCGGCAAGGATCCAGCAAGAGTGTCTTGTTCAGTTCTTCTTGGGACGACCTCTCTTGCGTAGAGGGTTTACAGGCTCCCGTTGTCGGGAGACTCAAGGCAAGGGCGTAGAGCGGAAGTGTGGTACACTCCCAATGGCACGTCCGGATTATTTGGATTTGCCACTTCATAGCTGGTTAGCGAGCGTTGAGTTTTCACTATATACGGTCCGTCACGTCGTGGCATGAACTTGGCAGATTTCTTGTTAGCTTTGCTGCTTATAGGGTGAGTGGTGACTCAGACTTTATCGCCAGGTGCGTACTGTACTGCATTTCTGCGCTTTTTGTCTGCATACTCCTTTCGCTGATCTTGTTTTTCTTCCACTCGGTCTCTTATCTCCCGACTCAAATTTGCAAACTTACACAGGTATGGTGTGATTTCCGCTACGAAGTTGTCGTTGTGAATTACACTGCGTAAGTCATGATTCACGTCATCTGGTGTGCGCAGTTCTCTTCCAAATTGTAGGAAGGCAGCAGAATATCCAGTTGAGGAGCAATGGGCAGTATTCATGGAAAATCGAATCATTGGCAGCTTTTCGGACCAGACTGTATGAAGGCCGTTTCCAACTAAGATTGCAATTCGAGGTTTTAGATCTCTATTCTTCCTCTCAACTGGGCTAGCTTGAGGGCAATAAACTGGAGTAAGAATTTGGGCAATGTCTCGTAGATTACAGATTTGCTGCATCACTGCACTGACGAACTGAGAGCCATTGTCAGAAATGAGACGTCTCGGTAGTCCATATCTTAAAATTACCTCTTCTAGCAAGGTTATAGCACACTCTCGGGCTGTGGCCTCTTGTAATGCGAAGAGTTCTACCCATTTCGTTGATGTATCCTCCACGATGAATATCCATTTTTTCCCATCTGGTGTTTCGGGTAGTGGGCCAAAAAGATCAATTGCCAAAGTCTCAAAACGCTGGGAATACACTGGTGTTCTTAAAAGTCCAGCCGGTTTTGATTTTCGGCTTTATATCTACTGCAATCAGGGCATTTCTTGACGTAGTTGGAGATAAAGGATCTCATTCCTGTCCAGTAGTATCTTTTGGAGATTCTTTGAAATGTCCCCTCCTCACCATAGTGACCAGCAGTTGGGGCATCATGATGTTCTTTTAGAATGTTGTCCCATTCTTGTTTGGGTACTACCAACTGCGCCTCTTCAGAGTCAGAATCTGGTGAGTATCTGTAGAGTACTCCTTGGGTCATGAGGTAACCGCGATTCGTCCAATTAAGGAAATTCTCGTTCTTGGAACTTTGTTCAAAAGTCTCTATTATTGTCTTCAAATTTTGATCTTTGAGTTGTTCTTCCCTAATGTCACTAGCCGACCTGGTGGGGAGGTCCACCATAACAGCACAGGACTCGCACTCTAATTCACCATGTGTGCACTGAGGTCGGGAGAGCATATCTGCAACTACATTTGCTTTTCCAGGCACGTATTCAAGCTTTAAGTTGAATGTTTGTATTTGTAGAGCCCATCGAGCTAGGCGCCCTGTAGGTGTTTTCAAACTCAACAGCCACTTCAGCGGTTGATGATCCGAAACGACCCGGATTTCAGCTCCTTCGATATATCCTCTAAACTTCTCTGATGCCCAGACGACGGCTAGCGCTTCTCTTTCAGTGGTTGAGTAATTTCTCTCAGCTGGATTAAGAAGGCGACTGGCATACTCTATCGGGTGTTCTTCCGAACCTTGACCTTGACTAAGAACAGCTCCCAAAGCGTAGGCTGATGCATCAGTTCTCAGAAGGAAGGGTTGGCTCTCGTCTAGTTGTTTGAGGACTGGTGGTGAAATTAGGCTTTTCTTCAAGGCATCAAAGCTGTTCTGCTCTTCCGAACCCAAGTCCAGGCAGTTCGTTTTCTTGTAAGATTGCTCAGTGGTTTTGAGATTCCTGCAAAGTTAGCTATGAAACGTCTGTACCAGCTGCATGTCTGTAGAAATGATTGAACCTGCTTTACATTTTTCGGAGGAGGAATATCCATAATGGCTGACACCTTGGCAGGATCAACTTCAATTCCGGAACTTGTGATGTAATGTCCAAGGTATTTGACCTTCTGACAAACGAAGTGACACTTTTCACGATTTGCTTGTAACTTGAATTGTTGAAGTCTTTTGAATACTTGGCGCAAATCGTCGAGATGTTGTTCAAAAGTTGGGGACATGATAATTATGTCATCTAAATAAGCTAGTGTATTGACCTTTAGCCCATTTCTGAAAATGTCTATCAATCTTTGGAAAGTTGCTGGAACGGTTTTCAATCCGAAAGGCATTCGTGTGAAGCGATAAACTCCAAAGACACAAACAAAAGCAGTTTTATCCTTGTCCGGTGGATACATCTTGACCTGGTGGTAACCTGCTTTTAGATCAATTGTGGACATAAAGTTAGTCTCTGAGGCTTTCTGCAGCAGGTCATCCATCCTCGGTAATGGATAAGGATCAGATTTAGTGACTGCATTTAATTTTCTGTAGTCTACGCATAATCGGAATTCTCCATTCGGCTTAGGAATTAGCACAACTGGTGCCGCATAAGGTGAGTCACACTCTTCTATAATTCCAGAGGCAAGTAGAGAGTCCAATTCCTTCTTGAGCACCTCCTGGCGCGCTGGTGACATGCGATATGGTGTAGTGGCCACCGGGGGTGCATTTCCGGTGTCAATACGATGCTCCATATATGGTGTAGGGCCTCCCCCTGAATTGAAGGTATCCTGGAATTCCATTATTAACTTGTTCAATTGGGTTCGCTGCTTAGGGGCAAGCCTTCTCCTTCCTCTTCTCGAAGTTGATATTTGATTGGTGGCTCGACCTCTTCAATCTGGGATGTTGCTAAGTCTTCAGGCATTACGCCCGGTTCAGGAACATCCTGTTGTAAGACTTCTGGTTCTGGAACAGCTTCTACTGGCCGTAAGAGGCTAACCGGAATATCTTCCTGGAAGTGAATCTTCCGCTTTGGGTTCTCACAGAAGTGCCAATTTCTGTTCTTCATGTTGAGTACGATACCAGTCTTTTCCAGAAAGTCCGTCCCAAGTAGAGTTCGATTTCCTTTTGCACTTGGCAGAGCCAGAATATCCAATGGTACGGATTTATCTTCAATCCTAATGTTCACTGTGGCGGTGTACGCTTCTTCGGTGGATTTGCATCCATTTGCCAATGTCATTGCAATTTTTGTGGGTTGGAATTTCACACCATTGTGCAACAGACAGGAATATAAAATCTCTCCAGCGACCGATCTGGAAGCGCCAGTGTCTGCACAGACTCGAGCATTTACTCCTGATATGTTGGTGTCAATCAAAGCCAGAGGTGAGTTTGTTTTGTAGTAGGTGTGCATAGTCAAGAAGTTGACAGCAAACTTCTCATCTCTTCCTGGTGAACAGGTGGGACATTTAGTTTTAATCACGCCTATTCTACCACAGCCATAACAGCTGACAGTTGGCCTTTCCACATTTCCAGTTTCATTTCTAGGGTTAGAGGGAAACGTTTTTATTTTCTGTGGACCAGGTTTAGAATTTCGGTTAAACTCGTTACCTTGACGACACTTCGGAAATTCATTCCTTCTAGGCTCTTGAGAAGTAGCCTTTTGCCTTACGCTTCTAACTTCGTCGTAAGAGTCCAACTTGTTCGCAAGTTCAATAGGATTTACCAGATCCGACCAATTGTCCAGGAAATGGTCTCTGACATCGGGTGGAACGCGACGCTTAATTTGATCACTGATCATCAAGTCACACAGAGGTTTAAACTCTGTTATTCCAAGTCCCGATATCCATCCGTCAAAAAAGTTCTGCAAATCAAAGTAGAAATCACGCCACGTAGTGTCAGGGCTTCTGCGATGTTGCGTAAACAACTGGCGAAACTTCTCGGCACTCATCTTAAACGCTTTAAAAGAATTCGCTTCACATAGTCGTATTCCTGAACATTTTCTTCACTTTCTTGAGCAATAAGTTTAGCGATGTCTTTTGGGAGAAGACCGACCAAGTACACAACCCACTTTGTGACTGGTATCTTTAAAATGTTAACTGTCTTTCGAACAGGTTCAGGAACAGGCTGATGTCATCACTTTTTGCATCGAAGCTAGGAATTAACTTTTCGAATCCAAATTTTGGAAACCCTGTGTCGGTTGACAAAGCAGAACCCGATGAAGAATTCGGATTTTCCAAATGAGATTGCAATCTCAGTTTTTCTAGTTCGAATGATCGTTCTTGTTCAAGATTCAATCGTTCTTGTTCAAGCTTCAATCGTTCTTGTTCAAGCTTCAATCGTTCTTGTTCAAGCTTTTCTTCTTTTTCTTTAGCAATTCTCAATCGTTCTTGTTCAAGTTTTTCTTCTTTTTCTTTAGCAATTCTCAATCGTTCTTGTTCAAGTTTTTCTTCTTTTTCTTTAGCAATTCTTTCTACGATGATTTCTTCAAGAAGTGTTTTCACATATTCAAGTTCTTCTTTATAAACTTCACTTTACTGAATGTTGTTTTTTATTTCTATGACTTTGTTATTTACATCATACTCTATATTTAAGTCATCAGCTAACCTTTGCAAATCAGACCTTTTTGCTTTAGCAAAGAATGACATGGTATCAATGTAAATCTTCTAAGGTATCAAATATTAAGTCAGACTAATATATACTTGTATACTTTGTTAACAAAATTGCTAAGCAGGTTTGTCTACCTTCTATTTTAAAAGTTAAAAAATATTTTTCTCGTTGCAAGTATGAACACTTATTAGTAACAATTCACTATAACCTCATTAAAGTTAACAGGGATAAAAAAAATAATATTCTTCAGGTACTAAAGGTAGGTATACACATGGAATTTTATAAAAAGAAATTCCTATCATCTTGGATTTATTTCGACCGAAATGTTCCCAAACCAAATTTGAATTGGATAATTCAATTTTCCTTTAGTTCCTGATTTCACAATTAGCAAGACAGCGCAAAAGGGTTTTACTTATCTTTCTTCTCGGCGACCTTCCATAACCAAACCGTTGAAAAAGTCGCCATCTTGCATCGTTTCACTACGTTGAAAATAAGACTGCTAACTTCTTTCTACAAGTTCACCAAATAACTATTTCAAATATCGTAGATCGGGCCCCACGTTGGGCGCCAATTTATAGCAATGTTACTTGAATTCAGTGAACATAAATGAGAGAATACAGATGAACTTAACTTTTATTCAAATTCCCAAAGCCAAAAAACATAACTTTTCGAAAGGCAAAAAGACAAACGGATTTTTTTAAAATAGAACTGCGCGAGACGTTAGTTGAGTCGTTGCGAGAGAAAATGTAATAATTACTCTCGTGAAATAATCCTGCACAAAATAATATTACAAAATAAGTTCGCTACAGATTTTAAAATTTACTTAGCCGTCATACATGTGTTTTTATTTCAAACTTGTAAATAAAAAAAAATAAATTAAAGGGGGTGGGACTTTTTTATATGTCTAGGATAAACAGTCATGTGCCAAAACTTCCTAATTTACAGAATTTCGTGGAGACAATGGGTTATTCCACCATTCCATGTCAAATTAAAAACGCTACCTTACTATTTTTGGTTTGGATAAAAATCGTAATTTTGACTTTGAATGTTCAGAATAATTTTTCAAAAATATATCGTCGTAAATTAGAAGTTATGATTTTCCAACTTAAAAAAATTATGTCTACTTTATGTGTTAAAAAACATAACAGTTATACAGGAATTAGAAGAGTTGTTTAAGGTACCATTGATAAAAAAAGTGCATGAACTTTACCGTCATAATTCCTATGGTCATAAGTAACTAATTAAAAAACAACAACGTAATTTTCTTTTTTTATGAAAAATTTGTAAAATAACATCGAAATTTCATTAAGATTGACATTTAAAAAAATGTAAATAATATAATTTGCATCATTCGCGGAAAAGTGGCGTATTGGACAAAATTGATTTTTTTTTAGTTAACGCTACTATAATATGCAAAATTTTAATATCTATCTATTGGAGTAACGTAATGATTGGAGCACTCGTAAGTGTGTAATATGCAGAATTGTCACTTTTTCCGTTCTCCATTTTAAACGAAAATGAGCAGCAAAAGAGTGACGGATCTTCTAATTGCATACCAAAGAGTGTTTCGATCACAATGCCGATTGCACTAGTCAATATATATCGAAATTTTGAATATTATAACAATTAAAAATACTAAGTATTTAACCATACTTCTTTCTCAAATTTAGTTTGTAAAATTTAGCATGTTTACTAATAAATCACTAAAACTATTTATTAATAGTGAATAGAAGACTAGCATGTAATTTTAACTATATTGGTTGATCGAACTTCATGAAAAGGGTCGCGAATAATAGTAGTTAAAATTTATAACAAATGTATAACAAACTTCCACTTTATATTTATAATTCAGATTAGTATGAAGGCATTTTATCAATCGTTTTTTATTTATTTTGTTGTTAGCATCACTACTGCTGAACTATTTTGGAAATACAAATTAAAAAAAAATGTGTAGTAAAAGATAAATAGTAAAATCGTTTGCAGTATTTAAGAATTTTTCGAAGCAGGAAAAATAACATTTGTTAGAATATCTACGCAAGCAAACCTACTTTCGTTTAAACTTAAGAAGTATCTGATTCAAAATGCATTGCTGGCTCCTTATATATCATTTTGAAAATTGTTTCCGAAAATGATATGCATCTATTGACAGGTTATGCGTTATTTTTATCATATATACATCATATAATCTTTGGACATTTTTCACAACGGAAATAACATAACTTGCCTAACATAATGAAACGCACAAATTTTGACATAAAGTTGCGTAAAAGCAAATGAACAAAGCAATAAAATTGCCTTGCAAGATGCGTATTTTTAATGACTTGAGAAAAAATGATCTTAATGATTTTTGTGTAGAACATTTAAGTAACTTCCGATACAGCATTCTTTTCTGATTTGAAGTTGAGTCGCTAAAGAGCGTATTGTTCTTTTCTTCTCAAAAAATATTCATATCGCATTAGCGCTGTCAATCAGATTGTCAATTTTAAATATTTCGCACCATTTACGATACTAATTCTTCAAGGTGGTGAGTACTATTAAATATAATTGCAATAGATTTTATTTCTTCTGATAAAAGTTTTAGAGCGAGGAAAAGTGTTGATCTTTTTTAAATGAATTGAATATCAATTTATGTTTGTTAAATCATCTATCTTACAAAAGAAATAACCAAACTGCATTTCAAATAGACGCTTCTTATTAATCTAAACTCCTACTAAATTCAGATTCTAATAACTGTATAATTTTACCCCCTTCCCTTTAAATAATATAGAAATAAATTCACCAATAAATGTTAAAAACAAAAAATACAAATACATAAATGTTCACAAAGTTTGGTAGAAGGGCGATAATTATTTTTTTATCCGGAATATTATTTATTTTTACTGTAACAGCATATTTATGAACGTATTGATTTATAATATTTCTGAAACTCAAAAGAAGAAAACAATTATTTAATAAACCAGTCTTTAGAAGCAAATATGACTCTACAATGATAAAAAGGTAGTTATTTCGTCAAGGATGTATTCTTGTAATTCAAGCCATAATATAGTGATTCTAAATTATGACGCCAAGTCGCCAATAGCCCTCGTGTAGCTCTAGTGTAACGATATTGAACGTAATCCAAACCAAGCCATATTATATTTATTATAATATTTTTTTTGTCTTTGCTCTAATAAGTATTCTCAGTACTTGCCTTAAATGTTTGATGACATTTAAGTTTTGCTATTCCGTTGCTCTTTCATTTTTTTTTGTCTTAAAAACTATGGTTTGCGTCGCGGCTAATATAAATACCCTTTACCAAGGTATATAAGCATAAAGTAAACCTATTTCGTTCCAAAAACTTATTGTTATTATTCGTATTTCCACTTATTTTTTTACAAATGATGAGGTTGTTTTACTTTCACGACGAGTTCATCCTATCTTGATTACATGCAACAATTTGTTAGTAGAAGTAAGTTCATGCATTATTCCATCAAAATACGTAAGAAAAGGCCACTAACACTGGACAACAAAATTTCAAAACATTTCTGCGACTGAGATGAAAGTACCCAATTCTGAATGATTTCAACGTGCTAAACACGAATATCACCTTAAAAAAAGTAAGTTAGCTCTTGTTTTTGAGTTACGGTAGTTTTTTTCATTGCATAGGATACGGCGAAATGCATGGGCGCACAAAACGCAAACTTAATTAAAGTCAATTTTGGTTTACAGGAACCCTCCGAATTTTTGCTCATACAAGTTTTATTTTATATTATCAACATGGGGGTGGAAAGAGATGATAACTTTCAAGGCTTTTGCACCCACACAACATAATTGTTCTCACTTAAAGAGGTGCAGAAAAGAAAGAGCAATAAACTCCTCACATTTCGTTCATGGTTGTTTTTAGAAGCTGTAGTATATTTAGCAGACGCATGGCTATTATCCTCATTAAAATTATTAAAAAAATATAGGAGACTTTTTAGCAAATAGTCCTTTGTCATGTTGGAACGGCTGCCGAGTAGAAGGAATGTTAGGCTATTTAACTTTTATCTTTTTCTAATTAACACCTCATTTAACATGATGAGATGATGCATAAATAACGGTCATTAATCTGATTGGTCGGTTCCCTCCTAATCATAAAATGACATTCTATTTAGTTCCATAAAACGATATTCGTTTTTCTTCCCAGCATACGGCATTATCTTTTTTCCCAGATGAAGTCAAAGTGACAAATTTGCTGCACAAGTCTAACTGCATACGTGAGGAGCCCAGACATTTTCCTGGTCTCCTATCTTGTAACCAAAATACAAATGATAAGCTTTCTTAACTTTTGCAGTGATGCTCTTTTTTGTGTGCAGAAAATTGCACTTTGCCGCAAATATATCATAGGCTATGTCCTCACTACGACGCCAAACGCCACAAAGGCAACAAAACTTGGCAACCGCCAAGCGATGCAATAGCGGCCGGTTTTTTCGCCAAATCGTAGTTTTTTTTCAAACGCATGCGTCTGGATCTCTTTGATCTGGACATTTAAACCGATGCTGGTGTTGTGCTAGAAAAGTGGAATGGGATGAAAATATTTCATCGCTTGCTTTAGCGCGAGACCTTGATTTCAACATTGATATGAAAAAATTAAATTTGGTTAGTAATATTAAAACTCAGTGTAACAAATTTAATTGTTGGTTTTAATAACATAGATTTTTAACTTTTATTACATTTGAATTGGAAATACTTTGAGGTTTTTTGGATTCATTTTTTACATATTTCATACTAATTAAAGTTTGCCCAAACCTAATAGCCATTGTGCTTACACGAGCGATATTGATTGTCCATGCCAAGTGGCTAGTTCGACTATGGACCTTCAGTTGACTTTCCAATCAATCAAGCTTAGTACTCATTGTGTAGAAGGTGGTCGAATGAAGAGCTGAGTATATTCATGACCTACCGGACCCGTATACGAACCCGGGTCTACGGAATAAGAGCAAGAAGCGCTTACCACTACGCTAGAGTGATTGTGCATAATATTTTTATATTAAGAGTTAAATAACAAATTAAAATTTTCCTATATATAAAAAAAGATAAGCCTTATAATAAAAAGAACGCGTTACAGCTAGATTTTTTAAATAAAAAAATCATTTTGAGGCAAGCACAGAATCAATAAAGGTCATATAAAAAAGTGCTACATTTTTTAAAAATAAAAGACAATAATTACTCAAAATATTATATAAATTATATTTTAATAAATAATCTTTACTAGTAAATAAGTTTATTAATAATTTATACCAATAATAGTTCATTATTATATTATTGTGTATTAAATGATTTCTAAAAATGTACTTAAAGTACCCCTACTCCATTGTCATAAAAATATTAATGCTAATAAAATGAAACCTAATCTCTATATATTAAAAAATATATAATCAATAAATGTTTCAAAATTTCAAAATCTAAATTTGTCCTCCTAATTTTAAATATTATTTTAAAACTATCTGCTGCTGACAAAATAAGATTTAAGTCACGCATAAGTTTAAAAAAAGGATTAATAAAAACACAAGCAAAAATAATTTGCACAAATCCCAAACTAAATGCAGAAATTTACAGTCTTGAAAATTTAATTTTAATTCAATTGATTGAAAAGTAGTTTTTTGTACTTCTACTTCAAATTTCCTTTTTATTATTTTTTCTCTTTATTTTTTTATTTGACAATAGCAATCCTACAACACAAGTTAACATGGCTTGAAATAGCAAAAGTTGCCAAAATTGTTGGATCTCTTTACTTGCAACTTTTTTCAGGGTTACTTGGCGAGAGTGGAATTTTAATTGCTTTTTGGCTTCCGATTTGGGTTTTTTGAAAAGTTCCAATGTATAAATCGTTTTTTCTCTCTCAAGTTACCAAAGCGCAAGACACACCGAATCAGAGTTATTAGATACAGTTATTAGACATTTGAGGCATGCGTTAATAAACTAAAAAACCGTGCGTCACAGTTTGAGGTCAATAACCGTGCGTCAATGTTTTCGTTGCGCATGCATGTACAAATTGTGGTTGTTGTCCGCTTTTTGTTGCTTTTGTTGCCTTTGTGGCGTAGTCAGGACATAGCCATAAGTTATTAGCGTGATGTCATTGTGACGTTGGACATCCGGGAAATTGTAGGCCTGTATTTAAGCAATGTGCACTGTAAACATTTTGGAGTTATTGTTTTGATTGTTATGTTTTTATTAAAGTTTGTTTGTTACGAAATGACTGTTCCTTTTTAAAACCTGATCCCAAAACGACTAGCTAGCGCTATTAATGCATTTACAAGGCATTACCAGTTATAGATTTATCACTAACACTAATTTTGATATTTTACAGCTTCTAAAACAACCGAGTACGAAATACAAGGAATTTATTGCTCTTTATTGCACTTTTTGACATGAGAACAATCATGTTGCTTAGAAAGGGTTACTGAATTTGGGGAAAATTGGAAATTTCCCCCCCTATTT